>ML107558.1:13781-50291 GCA_003697995.1 Taxidea taxus jeffersonii | reverse complement strand
CTTCAGCTCAGGTCATGATCTCAGGGTCCTGATCAAGCCCCGCATCAGGCTCCCTGCATAGCAGGGAGCCTGTTTCCCCTTCTCTCTCTTCCTGCCTCTCTGCCTACTTGTGTTTTTTCTCCCTGTCAAATAAATGAAATCTTGGGGTGCCTGGGTGGCTCATTGGGTTAAAGCCTCTGCCTTCGGCTCAGGTCATGATGCCAGGGTCCTGGGATCGAGCCCCGCATCAGGCTCTCTGCTCAGCAGGGAGCCTGCTTCCCTTCCTCTCCCTCTGCCTGTCTCTCTGCCTACTTGTGATCTCGGTCTGTCAAATAAATAAATAAATCTTTAAATAAATAAATAAATGAGATCTTTAAAAAAATAATAAAAATGTATTTGAAAAATATAACAAAAAGCTGAAACGTTTTTAAAAATTGTGTTATGAAAATCGTTTAATACTTGTCAAAATTCTTGAGAAAACACTTTGGGAAAAGCTAATATAGGCCATGTAGAATGTAACTCTGAACACTTTATCATAGATTTTAAGAAACTATCTAGATTTTGTTGATGCCGTAAGCCACTTGTGTTTGTAATCTAGTATTGAGGTGTAAGTTGAATTTTGGAAATCTTTTGTACTAATTTGATTTTTTTCAGTAAAAATCTTTAATGCAAAACCCTTTCAATATATAAATTGTACTGTTTTAAATGTTATGGGCATTTTGATAGGATGTATTTATAAATTTGAAATTCAGTTTTGTGGATAATATATAACGTGCTTTTTTCATTCTAAGTGATAATTTTGTGAGCCTTTTGAAGAACTGTTGTAATTAGCGTCTTTCATTACCTTGTACATTTTGAACTAACATATTTAAACCCATTTTATTGCTCTATTTAGACATGCTCCTGAAAATACTTAATTTATACTAGTATAGTATATAACGTAGTATAAATTATACTAGTATTCCATTTTTCAAGTCACTAACATGATTTCATAGGTTTACAGCAATTTGGAATGGTACTTGGAAGCTCACTGTGTTGCAGAGAATTTAAAAAGAGTTTCTACTTTCTGATTTTAAGACTGTAGAGGATGCCCCTTTACTGGTAGTAGTGCAGACAGTACATGAGCTTTGCTGTGTTTGTACGTTGGACTAGAGAACTAAAGAAATGCATTGTATTTTTTAAAAATTTGGGCTCGATGATCACAGGTTTCAGTGTGTGGCTCAATAAAATGTGTTTTGCCTTCATATGGCAGAAGTAGTGTGTTTCCTTAGCCAAAGAGCGAGGCTTTGGCCTCATGTAGACCTGGGATTGAATGTCTACTCTTCTCTTCTCTTCTCAGCTAGATAACTTCTGTCAAGTTATTTAATACCTCCAAAAACTCAGTTTCCTCATCTGTAGAATGAGGTAGCAGTAGTAATTATTTCATAGAATTAAATGAGATCATGCATATTAAATGTTTAGATAACTGACTAGTATGTGGGAAAATTAATGGACAGCTGTTCTTCTTAATGCTATTATTAATATACTGTTTTCTTCACCAAATTTTTACTTCATTTCTAATATTTTAAGTGATTTTACATAAGTATATACATGATTTAATATGTAAATTATATATGTATAGCATATGTTGTGACTTATTTTTAATATTTACATATTTTTAAAATATATACACAATTTTTATTCACAGTATTTTTAATATTTACATAATATTTAATATTTGACTTGATAATGTACTTCTTTCCCAGTTTAACTTCTAGTAACTGCTACATAAATCAAACAAAATACCTTCTAGGGAAACAGTTTTGTAGCATAGAGAATTGGAATGAGCCCGTTGGATATTTTAATGCTGGACTGCTATCTAGTTGGGTTACTTAGTCTGCTTAGTTTTTTAGTTTTTCTGTAGGACCTATGTATAAAATGGGAATAAAAATATTTTTTCTTCAATTGTTTGGAGGATTATAGGAGTACATGTTTTTAAAACTGGGAAAGTGGTTCATACACAGGTTTGAGGCGAGTTTAAAAAAATGTTTAGTTTGACAGTGTATCATTATCATCTGTGCCATTGTGAGCACTTCCGCAGTTCAGGACACTGTTGTGAGCACTTCTTCAGACTCCTTTAATCTTGGCAACACCCTGTGAGGTAATGAGGTACAACTACTGCAGCACAGAGGCCAACTAACTTAGTAGTCACTCACTAGCCAGTGGATGGCCTTGATTCAGACGTAAGTGCTGTTGCTGCCACGTGTATACTCTTACCCACCAATACTTTACTGCCTCAGCCCTATTTATGCCCATCTGCTCTTCTGCTCCTGGGGGGGAGTAGTGAATTAAAAACTAGAGAAATGATCTGTAACGGTTTATATGTAGCAATTGTGAACAATAGTGTACTTGAGGCCAGTAGTTAGTCCTACTCTTCTCTATTGTAGAAACACTATTGTCTCTTGTTTCTCTTCTCGAAATTTTATGAGTTCATCACATGAGTTTTTCTGGAGTATCTCAGCTTCCCTGTATTATGTGACAGGTTCTTAACCTTAGGCTGCATATCAGTTTCCAGTATGCTCCACCTGAGAACAGGTCGGATGTCCCCGTGATCTTTCCTAGTTTCCACACAGTTGTGTTTATAGTGTCCTTCCCGTTCATGTTGGGAGTCAGCCTTCAACAATGGTGGCAGTCTTATCAAATGACTCTTTATGCCTCAAATGTCATTTACTCTTTGATTGATGTTTCATTTGTTTGATCTTTTTTATACATTTCATTCTGCATAAAAATGTCTATTCACGTTAGCTACACAGACCATTGGACAGAGTTGTCCACTAAAGGTCCTTGGCCTTTTCTTTCATACCTTGGAACTTGCATTGAAATTTATGGAGGAAACTCTGCCAGTAATAAATCAGAAATAACTTGTGTATAGCATTAGGATGTATTGATTTGTTTATATTTAAATATAAGTGTAGTTGGTCGTCATACTTAATTTTATCATAATGAAAATAATTTCAACTAATATTTCATCATAATATATACTTTAAGAGCAGAGACTTTTTTTTTATTCTGTCTTTCCACTCTTACTGTCAACTTTTGTCAGACACTAGCCTTACTAGTAAGAGGACAGAGTTCTAAAAAAAAAAAAAGTTATACTAAAATTCAGTACATTTAATTTATTTAAAATTTAATATCAAATTTAATTATCAAATACTAAATATATAGAGATTATCTCCTGGGGTGGGGGTGGTGGCAGGAAACACTCCAGAACAACTACCAACTCAAACCTTTTGGGGCACCTGGGTGGCTCAGTTGGTTAATCATCTGCCTTCCACTCAGGTCATGATCCCAGGCTCCTGAGATAGAGTCCTACAAGGGACTCCCTGCTCAGTGGGGAGTCTGCTTCTCCCTCTTCCTCTGCCCTCCCACCCTGCCCCCACCACATGCTGTGCTTGCTCACTCTCTCAAATAAATAAAATCTTCCAAAAAAAAAAAACCCTCAAACCTCTCATTTCCTTTTCCATACGCCCAACATAGTTTATATTAGATTTTTGAGACTTCTTACTAGCTGTTAATGAAGTAGTGTCAGGTGGGAAGCAGGTAGAGGGTAGCTCATTGAGGTTAACAGTTTCTAACCTCAACACAGCTTACCCTTTGAAAAATTCTGAAACATTTCAGGGGTAGAAACATTTACTGAAATTAATCACATTTAGACGAGAAAAGGTGTGAAGTAGAGATGTGAAAGTTTCCCTCAACATTTGTTACTTCCTTTTTGCTAATAAATTTTTAGTGTTTTCTGGAAAATAAACTTTTTAACTGCTTTATTTCCCCCTAAGGCTCTATAGATTTAAAGTGTTATTTCTAACAGTGTACCTTGTTATAAATTCAGTTTGTAAACTTGACAAGTATGTTAGTTATCCTAACATTTTTTATCCCCTTTGATCTTCTCAAAATATTACATTGTGTAATTTGATTTCAATATGTATACATTCTATAAATATAGGTGTGTATTACATATTTTGTGTCCATTAGCTTACATCATAATTGCATGAGCACTTAATAATAAGGTAGTGAAGTTAATGTATAAATTCTGGGCACTGAAAACTATTCACCTGTTGACCACACTTCTAACACTGGTACCCGAATGCACAGAATTATAGAAGTGTTAAAAATCCCTGGTCAGGGGCACCTGGGTGGCTCAGTGGGTTGGGCCGCTGCCTACGGCTCAGGTCGTCATCTCAGGGTCCTGGGATCAAGTGCCACATCGGGCTCTCTGCTCGGCAGGGAGCCTGCTTCCCCCCCCCACCCCCCGCCTGCCTCTCTGCCTGCTTGTGATCTCTCTATCAGTCAAATAAATGGATAAAATCTTAAAAAAAAAAAAAAAAAAACCCTGGTCAAATCAGAAAGTCACATTGCTTTTATCAGACTGAAGGCTTTCTGAATGTGGGATAATGTAAACAAAAAAAATTTTTAAATATAAAAGGCCTGGACTGGACTGGAAGAAATTATGCTGAGTGAAATAAGTTAAGCAGAGAGAGTCAATTATCATATGGTTTCACTTATTTGGGGAGCATAAGAAATAACACGGAGGACATGGGGAGATGGAGAGGAGAAGGGAATTGGGAGAAATCGGAGGGGGAGACGAACCATGAGAGACTGTGGACTCTGAAAAACAATCTGAGGGTTATGGAGGGGTGGGGGGTGGGAGGTTGGGTGAGCCTGGTGGTGGGTATTGTGGAGAGCACATTTTTGCATGGAGCCCTGGGTGTGGTGCATAAACAATGAATTCTGGTACACTGAAAAGAAATTTAAGAAATTAATTTTTTTTTTTTTAAAAAGGCCTAGTGATGAGGATACTGTATCTTTCAAGAAAGCTCTTTACCCATATATCTTTTCATTTAAATTTTGAATTTTTTGGTGCTGCAGAACTGTTGTAGGTACTGGGACTACAACAGTGGGTAAAGGAGGAAAAAACAGATGACAAACCCTACTCATAGAGCTTGTGCTCTTCAGGTAGATGGTGATAAATAAGGAAAATACATTACAAATTTGACAAATATGACAAGTACGTCATCACCTGATAATGTTTCTGTGGAGAAAAATAAAGTAGGAAAAGGATTATGACATTTGAAAAGATCTCAGACTAGGAAACAAAACATACCAGGGGGAGAACATTCTGGGTTGGAGAGATTTAGTAGTTAAGAAAGTTAGTAACATTATTGTGAATACATTTTAGGTTCTACCTAATAATTTACAGATTAAATTAGAAGTAGGGGGGCCAGCGCCTGGGTGTCTCAGTTGGTTAAGCAACCAACTCTTGATTTCAGCTCAGGGTCACGATCTCAGCTTAGGGAAATCAGCCTTCGTGTCAGTCTCGTGTCAGGTGCTGGGTGTGGAGCCTGCTTAATTAAGATTGTCTCTCCTAATCCCTCTGCCCCTCCCTTCCCCCCCCTTCATGAACACACACACACACGCGTGTGCATGCACGCACATACACACTCTCTCTTCCTCTCTTTTTCTCTCTCTCAAAAATAAATAATACTAAAAGAAGTGGGAAACATTTTACTAAGTGTAAAAATATGAAAAGTTATAATCTTTTTTTTTTAGATTATTTGTTTATTTGACAGAGAGATCACAAGTACATAGAGAGGCAGGCAGAGAGGGGGGGGGAAGCAGGCTCCCAGCTAAGCAGAGAGCCCGATGTGGGGCTCGATCCCAGGACCCTGAGATCATGACCTGAGCCGAAGGCAGAGGCTTAACCCACTGAACCACCCAGGTGCCCTATAATCTTATTTTTAAGTAACTTAATCTTGGGAAAGCCTATGATCAGTTCCCTTTTTTGTAAGGAGTTTATTCTTCCTGCTCAGTAACCTCAGTAGCCAACTGTATCATGTCCCGTGTATTCTGCCTTCTCTATATTCTGCTTATTCAACCTTTTGTGTATCCCTCATGTCTGTATTTCTTCCCAGTCCCTAGCAACACTACTTTACTTTGGGTTTTGTTTCTTTTCTCTTGGATTATTGTATATTGTCTTAAACATATTTTATGGTTTTCTCCTAAATGAATTTCTAATATAAAATTTAATTGCTATTTTCCTACATAAAAATTTTCTGTGGCTTTCCTTAGCTCTCAGGATCAATCCTGTTGCTTTCTTTTTTTGAGTTTTATTTTACTCATCTGAAAAATAGAGTGAATGCCATTACTTCATAAAGATATCATTATAGCACCATAAATTACAGTACCTATAGTAATGCTTTAGTGTTCCCCAGGGGTTTGTTCTGAGTTCCTTTTTACATAATCTCCCTGGCTTTAATTATTCATTATATGTGGATGAGATCCAGATCTGTTTCTTTAATTTAATACTACTTTCTTGAGTTTCATGCTCACCTTTCCGGGACAGATCCATTTTGATGGCCCTGCAGGCAGCATCAGATTCTCACATCTTAGCCTAACTCACCTTCTCCTTTCCAAGGAAGCCAAACATGCTGTTGCTCTTCTAACTTTTTTTGCAGTTACCATGGTCATTTCTGCAGTTGTAGGCAGTTGAAACCTTGGAATCTTTATTTCCTTACTTCTCATATTTATTTGGTAATCAAGTTGTATTGTATTGACTGATAGCTCTTCAGTGTCTCTAGAATTTGCCTCTCACTGTTTCATTCTCCTTGTCTCAGTAGAGGCCCACTTCTCGCCTTTTAGAAAAGCTTATGTACTAACTTGTGCTCTTCTCCTAGTTTGTTTCTCCACCTACAGAAATCCATCCTTTGCATTGATAGCAGATTTATTTTTCAAAACAGACTTGGCAATGTGGATTCTTGTCTCAGATACTCTTTTTAAAGGTCTTTGCTAACTTTATTCTAAATCAGTTTAACATCTGTCTCTAATGATATAAAAACACTAACAACGTGCATCAGTACTTTCTGGAATGATAATGTTTTTGAAAGATCCTATGAGTAAACTTTTTTATTTCCATTTTATTGATTGTGGTAAAACACACATAATATTTACCATCCCAACCATTTTCTGAGTATACATTTATGCTTCATCTAAGTTGAATCATACAGTGTTTAACTTGTGACTGGCTTGTATCATTCAGTATAATGTCCTCAAGGTTCATCTGTGTCGTAGCATATTTCAGAATTTCTACTTCTTAAGACTAAATACTATTCCATTGTATGTATATACAAGGCACCTGTGGTACTTCACAGATACTGTGCTTGTACAGATTATGGGTTTGTGCACCGTGTTGAACACATCAATTAGTATCCTTTTTCAGTGGCATTTGTACATTTCATGTCTTTTCACATGTTGGTAATTAGCAATATTTTAAGCTTTTTAATTATTATTATTTGTTATGGTGATGTGTGATCGGTGACCTTTGATGTTACTAATGTAATTGTTTTGAGGTGCCGTGGGCTGTGCTCATAAAAGATGGTGAATTCAAGTGATAGGTGCTGTCTGCTCCGCTGATCTGCCATTTCCCTGTCTTTCTCCCTGACCTCTTTATTTCCTGACACACAGCAATATGGAAATCAGGTCAGTCAATAACCCTACAATGGCCTGTAAGTATTCAACTGGAAGGAGAAGCTGCATGCCTCTCCCTATCAACCAAAGGCTAGACATGACTCAAGCTTAGTGAGGAAGGCGTGTTGAAAGCTGAGGCCTCTGATGCCGGTTAGCCAAGTTGTGAATCGAAGGAAAAGCTCCTGCAGGAAATTAAAAGTGCTACCTCAGTGAACACACGAATGATAGGAAAGTGAAACAGCTTTATTGGTGATACAGAGAACGTTTAGTGGATAAGAGGTCCAACCAACCGCGACCTTCTCCTCAGCCAAAGCGGAAGGCCCTGACCCTCTTCAGTTCTGTGAAGGCACAGAGAGGGGAGGAAGCTGCAGGAGCGAAGTCTGAAACGAGCAGAGCTCCATGCGTGAGGTTTAAGGAAGGAGGATTCGTCCGTAGCATGAAAGTGCAAGGCGAAGCAGCATGCGCTGTGGTAGGAGCTGCAGCAAGTGACCAGGGGATCCAGGAGATCCAGAAGATCGAGATCGTTCCCGAAGGCGGCTACACTGACCAACAGATTTTCAGGGTGGATGCAAGCCTCGAAGGTGCCATCGAGGACTTCGCTGGCGAGACGGGAGGAGTCTGTGCCTGCCTTCAAAGCTTCCACGGACTGGCTGATCGTCTGGTCGGGGCCAGTGCGATTGGCGACTTAAACCGTGTAGCAGGTGCTGATTTATCATTTCTCTAATCCTAGGGCCCTTAGGAATCACGGCAAATCTCCTCTGCCTGTGCTCTGTGAATGGAAGAGCAGAACCTAGAGGACAAGACATCTGTTCACAGCATGGTTTACTGAATGTTTTAAGCCCATTGTTGAGACCCGCCTAAGGAAAAAAAGAAAGATTCCTTTCACATTATCACCACTTATAGACTGTGCACCTGATCGCCCCAGAGTTCTGATGGAGTCGGACAGTGAGATTTATGTTGTTTTCATGTCTGCTAACACAACATCCGTTCTGCAGCCCATGGAGCAAGAAGTCATTTCAACTGAAAATGAGTCTTTTTAAATTTTTTAATTAATTAATTATGTTTATTTTTTATTGGAGTATAACAGAGTGTCATACTAGTTTCAGTGTGCAGGGGTGCAGTATAATGATTCAGCAGTGGTTACTCAGTGCTCATCATGAGAAGTGTGCTCTTGATTCCCTTGATCACTCACCCATCCCTCCTCCCCTTCTGGCAACCACCTCTGCCTACCCCTCTGGCAACCACCAGTTGGTTCTCTGTATTTAAGAGTCTTTGTCTCTGTTTTTCTTTGTTTTATTTCTTACTCAAGTCTTCTTCCTTAAGAAGTACGTTTTGTAGGACTCTACCTGCTGTATGTAGTGATTGCTCGGAGGATCTGGGCAAGGTCAGTTGAAAACCTTCTAGGAAAGATTCACCGTCCTAGATGCCATGGAGAGCGTTCATGATTCATGGGGAGAGATCAACATATCAGCGTTATTAGGAATTTGGAAGAAGTAGAGTCCAGTCTTCATGGATGACTTTGAGGGGTTCAGGATTTCAGAGGAAGAGGTCACTGCAGGAGTGGTGGAGATGGCAGGAGAGTCAGAATTAGAAGTGGAGCCTGAGGATGGGACGGACCCGCTGCAGTCTCGGGATACAGCTCGAATGGATGAAGAGTTGCGGCCGACGAGTGAGCAGAGAAAGTGGTTTGTGGAGGTGGGATCTGCCGGAAGGACAACAAGGGGTTTAGAAATCGCATCAGCTTAGTTGATGGAGCAGCAAGTGGGCTTGGGAGGTTTGACCCCACAGTTTTGAAAGTTTTGTGGGTAAAAGCTATCAGACAGCTTGCAGGCTGCCCAGGAAGTTTCATGAAGGGAAGAGTCAGTTGATGCACCAAACTTCATTGTTTTTTAAGAAGTGGCCACAGCCGGGACGCCTGGGTGGCTCAGTTGGTTAAGCGGCTGCCTTCGGCTCGGGTCATGATCCCAGCGTCCTGGGATCGAGTCCCACATGGGGCTCCTTGCTCAGCGGGGAGCCTGCTTCTCCCTCTGCCTCTGCCTGCCACTCTGTCTGCCTGTGCTCACTCTCTCTGACAAATAAATAAATAAAATCTTTAAAAAAAAAAAAAAAGAAGTGGCCACAGCCACCCTGACCTTCAGCAGCCACCACCCTGTTCAGTCAGCAGCATCACCGGCAAAAAGATTTTGAGTTGCAGAGAGCTCAGATGATAGTGTTTTGTTAGCAATCGAGTATTTTTTAATTAAGGTATGTACGTTATATTTTTAAACATAATGCTCTCACGTACCGAAAACTCAGCAGAATGATGTAAATGTAACTTGTATATGTGCTAGAAGACCAAAAAAATTCATCTGAGTTGCTTTTTGCAAAATTTGCTTGTTATGGGGTCTGGAATTGAAGCTGCACCATCTCTGAAGCATGTCTGTAGCACATGGCGCTTACTTACTCCTTTGTGGATGGACATTTGGGTTCCTGCCATATTTTATCTGTTGTGTCTAACGCTGCTATGAACAGGTGTGTTCACATGTCTTTGAGACCCAGATTTCAGTTTATTTGGGTTTATACCCCAGAGTAGAATTTCTGTATCATATGGTAATTCTATTTTTCATTTTTTGAGGAACTGCTATAACATCTTTCTCAATGTTGTATCTTTTCATATTCCCAGCAGAGCACAAGGATACTAATTCCTACACATCCTTGCCAACACTTTCTAAGTTTTTGTTTTTAGTTTTGATTTGTATTTCCCTAATGATTAGTGATACTGAGTATTTTCTCTTTGTTTGGTTTTTATTTGTCGAGTTTTAAGAATTCTCTACATGTTTGGGATATTAATCCCTTTTAAATGTTTGTTGCAACCATAAGAGACTCTTAATCTCACAAAACAAACTGAGGGTTGCCGGGGGTGGGGGGTAGGCAGAGGTTGGTGGGTTATGGACATTGGGGAGGGCGTGTGCTATGGTGAGTGCTGTGATGTGTGTAAACCTGGTGATTCACAGACCTGTACCCCTGGGGCTAATCATACATATGTTAATAAAAAATTAAAAATTAAAAATAAATGTTTGTTGCTGTCCCATTACCACAATGAAAGCCAAACTCTGCCCTGGCGTTTAGAATCTAATTTTCCCCTACCTTTAGAACACTGAAAGCACAATTCCTGTGTAATGGCTGTGTTCATTTGCTATTTGTTTACTTGATGTGCCTCCCTAGCTTTGTGGTTTACGTAACAGAGCACTTTGAGGTGGTTGAGAAGCTTAAGTCAAACATCTTACATCTTACATGTTTTTCTTACATCTTAGTAAGCTTTTCTCTCCCTTATTCTCCCTTGTACCCAAGAAATAACTGATTCCTCATATACAATCCCATAGCACTTAAAAAAAATTTCACTGATAATCCATGACTATGTTCTTAGGAAAACAAAGAAACAATGAAAAGTGAAATTTTGAACCTTATCTGCCTTTTTGGATTCCAATCTCAGTTTGCTGTGCTTGTTTTGAACCTTATCTGCCTTTTTGGATTCCAATCCCAGTTTGCTGTGCAGTAAGCACAGCTTACTGCTGTGCAGTAAGCTTTGTATCTTTTGGGTAAATAAATACCTTGGAGTAGAATTGCTGGGTCATATCACATGCCTGATGATTTTAGATTGGTTGATGTAAACTGTGTGACATTATCGAGTGTCTGAGTTTTCTTTCTTTTCTTTAGGCAATGTTGAGATTATTTTGAATGGCAGTTAAGTTGTAGATCTCCTTGATTCTTTTGAAGCTTATTTGTATGTATGTTTGTTTGTTTTTTAAGATTTTATTTATTTATTTGACAGACAGATATCACAAGCAGGCAGAGAGGCAGGTGGGGGCGGGGGACAGGCTTCCTGCTGAGCAGAGAGCCCAATGCGGGGCTCGATCCTAGGACCCTGAGATCATGTCCTGAGCTGAAGGCAGAGGCTTAACCCACTGAGCCACCCAGGCGCCCCTATTTTTATGTTTTTAATTTGGCTTCAGCCTTTACTCTAGGTTAGCTGAACCTTTCTGAGCTGTCCCTGGAATGTCCTAGTCCTTAAACAAGGTCTTTGGTCTCTGGCTGGTCAGAACTGGAATGTCTCCCAACCCTGCATGAGCTTTGCAGCTGAAAACGCTGGCAGTTTTTCATTGGCAGGCAATGTGGGGTCTCACCATATATTTACACAGCTTAGTATTCACAAAGACTTGAGGGGAGCCTTTCTCTGGATCTTCTGCCGCTGGTACTCTTTTCCATAAATGGCTGCTTCTACTTCCCTGAACATAGTAAGACTGTCGTGTTCTGTTTGGGTTCTCCTGCCCTACATGGTCATCTGGAGAGTGGCTTCTATCAGAGAAGTTATTTTTGTTTTTGTTTTTCTTCACAGTCTTGTGTTTCCTGTTATCCAGTGTCTCAGTATAGTTGTTGCCTTTGTTTTCTCCAATTTTCTTTATTGTTCCTGGAGGGCTACCTTGGTACTAGTTCCTCTGTTAATATAATAAATAATAACATGGCCACCTGCCCATGAGTCAACTTGAACAGTTTTGTTTCTTTTATTGGAATGTGTTTTACTGCATCCAGATACCATTATTTTATTTCATCCAGAAATACTTTGATTATTGATATTCTAGTAAACAATTGTGTTGACTACAAATGGTAACACATGAGGTAGGAGTGTGAGGAAAGAAACCTTTCTGAGCCTTTCCATAACTAATATTGGAGAACCAAAGCTTCTTGGTCCCAGAATTCATCTAGGATTTCCAGAACTTACTAGATTAAGTGTAGCACATTCCAAAATCTTTTTAAGATTCAAAAAGCTGAATTGCTAAGGGAGCAGATTTTAGAAGTTCTCATCACAAAGTGATAGGATGTAATTATTATGTTTTGTATCTTAAACTTACACAGATTCTATGTCAGTTATACCTCAATAAAATGAGGGGGAAAAAGGATCTGAAAATCTGAAATGAGATTCCTCTTCATTGTCGTTATCAAACACTTGTTGTATGCCTCCTATTATTATTTGTACAGGGTGCTAGAGAGTTGTAAGATGCGAGTGAAGAGAGAACTACTTAGAGATAATGGCGATACACAGCAGCAAATGCGAAATGAATGATGTCCCCCAAAGTGGTAATAGCATTAAGGGAAAGTGCTAGGTTGTGAGGGGAAGTTTTGTACTTAGGATTTGAGCTATACTTGGAAGGAAAGATCAGACTTAGGTAGTTACGTTGATAGGAGAAACACTGTATAATTGGCTGTACTCTTAAAGTTCCTGTCCATCCCTCCATCCCCCAAATCCGTGAGGTTGTGTACCACACTGTTATTTTCTTTGGCTGGCACTGAATGTATTTGAGATCTCCTGCATGATAGAGTTTGTTGGAATAAATGCCTGTTGAGTTTCATTGTGTAGTGACAGTTTTTAGTATCACCTTATTTAGCCCTCCAAAACATATTTGACATAAATCAAAGGCATTTTTTTCTTTTAAGACTTCTCTGTAATTTTTGTGACAAATTTCTAAGTATAGTAGTTTGAGTTTTGATTTTTGTCAGTTTCATGAAAAGCTGCTTCCTCCTCAAGGCTATGGGAAGTTTGATTAGTTGACCTACTCTATGAAAGCATTTCATTTTTTATTGCCCTTTGGAGGCCACCTGTTGATGTGAATGCCTTCCATTCGTTAGAATGAAAGCTGGGAAACATAATTCATGAAAAATATATTAATTTCTCCTTTATTTTGAAGGATAATTTTTCTGGGTATAGAATTTTTGGTTGAGGTATGTCATCCCATTGCCTCTGGCTTTCTTGGTTTTTGATGAGAAACTGGCTTCTAATCTTACTGAGGATCTCTTGTTGTGTATGACTTGCTTTTCTTGCTGCTTTTTTCGGGGCGCCCGGGTGGCTCAGTTGGTTAAGCATCTGCCTTTGGCTCAGTGTCCTGGGATCGAGCCCCGCATTGGACTCCCTGTCCACTGAAGAGTCTGCTTCTCTCTGTCCCTCTCCCTGATTGTGCTCTCTCTCTCTCTGTCTCAAATAAATAAATAAAATCTTAAAAAAAAAAAATAGTGCCTCGCACCGTACAAGGCACTGTGTCAAGTACTTCTTTAAAAAAAAAAAAAAAAAGGATTCTCTTTGTCTCTCAGTATTTTGAATATAAAGTATCCTGCTGTGGATCTTTTTAAATTCTACTTGGAGTTCTCTGAACTTACTGGATGGTTAGATTTTTATCTTTGTAGGGTGTTTTTGCTTGTTTTTGTTTCAACCATTATTTGTTCAGATATTCTTCCTGCTCCTTTCTTTTACCTTGCATTTGGGACTGACATTACATCTTTGTTGGTCTGGATTGTAGTGTCCCACAAGTCTCTTAAACTGTGTCATTTTTCTTCATTCTTTTTCTTTCTTCTCCTCGGACGACATCATTAATAAAAGTCACACACAAACAGTAATCAAGAACTATTAATTTGTTGAGTTTTATTGGACCATAGTCTTAACGATTAGTTATTTGACATAGTATACTATATGATCGACATAGGCCCTGTCCCTGTTATAGAGGATAAAACAGCATTGTGTACCAATTTTGGTTCTTAAAGCGTCTGCCCAGAAGTGGAGCAAATAATTCCCCCTTGTGATTTATAGGTCAAACTCAATCACGTGACCAAACAATTTTAAGTGGGCAGAAAAGCACAGTTCTCTTTGCCCATGAGTGAAGAATATTTTATTTATCAATAGTTTGAATGACAACCAGGTATGTGTACAGTGTGATTGTACCTGTCTGTCTCTGACAAGCCTCTGTTACTAAGCAGGAACTATAATTCTCATGAGATTTTATTATTTCCTTTCAAAAATGACTTGGATAAAGTCTGAAAAGACATTTCTACTGCCACTGTCCAATCCTAGGCCTCCCTCATGTATTCTTATTGACAGTCTCCTATTAATCTACGGATGCTCCTCCCTCTCCCCACTCCATCCGCCGTCTGTTTCTTTCTGCAGATGAAGTTATTATTAGTCTCCTCGATTCTCTAGTAGTTTTCAGTAGCCTAGGATCTGGAGTGGAAGCCATAGGTTCACATGTCAATTCCTTCACTTACTAACTCTGTGACCATGAACAAAATTTTTTTTTTAAATTTTATTTATTTATTTGACAGAGAGAGACACAGAGAGGGAACACAAGCAAGGGGGTTGGGAGAGGGAGAAGCAGGCTTCCCACAGAGCAGGGAGCCTGATGTGGGGCTCCATCCCAGGACCCTGGGATCATGACCTGAGCCGAAGGCAGACGCTTAACGACTGAGCCACCCAGGTGCCCCCATGAACAAAATTCTTTTTTTTTTTTTTTTTTAAGATTTTATCCATTTATTTGACAGAGATCACAAGGAGGCAGAGAGGCAAGCAGAGAGAGAGGAGGAAGCAGGCTCCCTGCTGAGCAGAGAGCCCGATGTGGGACTCGATCCCAGGTCCCTGAGATCATGACCCGAGCCGAAGGCAGATGCTCAACCCACTGAGCCACCTAGGCGCCCCATGAACAAAATTCTTAATATGTCTAAGCTTTAGTTTCTTTTCTGGGAAAAGGGGGGGAACTCATACCTGTCTCAAAGGATTATAAACATTCAGTTGAGATAATGTGTGCAGAACATTTTGTAAAGCATACTTAGTAAATGCTCAGTTTATTGCTGTATTTCCTGATAGGGCTTTTTATAACCCGGTTTTATTGTTCCAGTCTCAGCTTCCATGATTCCTCCCAAAAGCCTGATGCTATACTCTCAAATTATTGTTGAACTATAAGTAATGATATTTTCTATCAGAAATTTAGATTTTTAATTGATGTAATTCTTAACATTTAGCTTAATTTTATTATATTTGGAAGATGACATGGAATCTTCCATGTGAAATTTATCTCTAATTTTATAAGGGAGTCATTGAGGAGTCAGGATTTGCTTAATTTGTTTAAAATTCTTAGAATACTTTAGCTCTATAATAAATGAGAGTATTTATATAAAGGAAAATAGAGGGCTTCCAGTTTGAAGATTGTGATAAGGTTTTTTCATCCTTCCTTTTGAAAATAACCAACAGAATAAAAAGTTGAAATACTGTGTCCCTCTTTAATGAAAGTTAGAAGCATCTTTAACCCTTGGGCTCAAAATTGGAGAAGGAGGAATATCAAACCAAAGAGCCTAGGGTTACTTACATGATGCTGATAAAAAGCAAGCTTCATAAATACAGAGAATAAACTAATGGTTACCAAGGGATGGGGGGAGCTGGGGGTGGGTGGGCTAAATGGATCGAAGGAGAGTGGGAGATACAGGCTTCCAGTTATGGAGGGAATAAGCCATAGGGATAAAAGGCACAGCATCGGGACTATAGTCATTGGCATTTGGATAGCACTGTATGGTGACAGATGGTAACTATACTTGGCGTGAACACAGTATAATGTATATACTTACCAAATCACTGTTTTGTACACCTGAAACTAATGTTAACATTGTGGATCACTTGTACTTCAATAGTTTTTTGTGTTTTTTTGAGATTTTATTTATTTGACAGAGATCACAAGTAGGCAGAGGCAGGCAGAGAGAGGAAGGGAAGCGGGCTCCCCACTGAGCAGAGAGCCCGATGTGGGGCTCGATCCCAGGACCCTGAGATCATGCCTGAGCCGAAGGCAGAGACTTAATCCACTGAGCCACCCAGGCGCCCCATCACCTGTACTTCAATTTGAACAATACAAAAATGAAGAAAAAGAAAAGCAACTCGTTTGATCTGCAAAACCCTGGAAAGACTCAGGAATTAAATGCAATAGTACTGTAGAACATAAAAGTGAGCCAGGGGCCATAAATGGGGAATTGGTTTAAAAAACTGAATAAAAGATAAGGAGTTTTAGGTTCCTGCATCACAGGTGACAGAAAATATATTGTCTAATTAAGCCAGAGGGATTCCAGACACAGTAGGGCAAGGAGAGATGCTAAACTAAAGGTGAGGGGTAGATGAAGGTTCTCATACTGAACAGTAAGATGTCAGGCTTTCTTCCCCTGCTTGGTTCCAGACTTGCCAGCTTCCATGTTTAAATATCCCAGGCAGGATTGAGGAATCCTTCCTGGAGAAATTAAATCAGCCCAGAAAATTGATCCAACAGGCTCTGCTATATGAAGACCTCAAGAAAAATACCAGCTGGCCGCTACCCGTTGACAAGCCCCGCCTGAACACAGAGCTTACAACTGACTCTTTCTTGTTAACCTGTTCAATGTGAACGAACAGCCGGGGATTGATTGTTCGTTATCTTAGGAAAGCTTCCAGTGAAAAAAGAGACACACAACAGAAAAATGGAAGCTCAAAGGAAGCAGGCAATGCAGGAACAAAGCCACTTTGAGGAAATGGTAATTTGCGACCTCAGACAGGTGTTTAATTAAAAGAAGAAACATGGTGCTGTGCAAAGAAAGGGAAGGCAGGTGAGAAAGTTCCTGGAAGGAAAGGACAAAAGAAGAGATTTCACATTCAGTGAAGCTTTGAAAGAAATAGTTGAGGAACTCTACCAGTAAGAGAGAAAAAAGGGGAGGCTTAGAGGTTAATTTGAGGCCCAATATCTAACCTAGCAAGAGTTCCAGGAAGAGATGAGAGAAGTGGAAAATTACTATGTTAAGGAAACAAACACATAAATTTCCCAGGCCCAGACTAAAGACCAGCTTGTAGGTGCTCCGTGCAAACAGTGATAAGTTCACATCCTTATAAAAATAGTATGTTCTGAAATTTTAGAACTCTCTAGAAATCAAAGATCAGTCCTAAAATCTTCCAGATAGGAAGAACATCAAAAATAGTCTGTGAATAAGAATGTCCTCAAACTCCAAGCCACACATTAAAAGTCTAAAAGACATTGGTGGAAAGCCTTTAAAATGCTGAAAGAAATACATTGGGTTGAGCCTTTGTTAAGGAATTTGTCAAGCATGCACTACAGAGAGTAGTACAATGGTAAACCCTAAATCCATCTCCCACATTCAGAAGTTACCAATATCTGTCTCTCCCAATGCATGTATGCTTTTGGTATTTTGAAGCAAATTTCAGATACTGTATCATTTCAGCCCTAAATAGTTGTATAAGTAACAAGTAGACTTTTTTTTTTTTAAAGATTTTATTTATTTGACAGACAGAGATCACAAGTAGGCGGAGAGGCAGGCAGAGAGAGAGTGGGAAGCAGGCTCCCCACTGAGCAGAGAGCCTGATGTGGGGCTCTATCCCAGGACCCTGGAATCATGACCTGAGCAGAAGGCAGAGGCTTTAACCCACTGAGCCACCCAGGCTCCCCACAAGTAGACATTTTAAAGAAATAAAGCTACAATCTTTTTATATCTAACAGAATTAATAATTTATTAATATCATCAAATACTTTGTGTTTTATTTATTTTAACACAAAGCTGTCTTTTTAGGAATTAGTCTTCAAACCAGAATCTCTTGCATTTGGTGAATATGTCTTAAGTTTCTGCTTTTTACATAATGGTTTTATGTGGATTTATTCATTTTATTAATTCCCTGGATTTGTTGTCTTGATGGGGGTAACAAAATTGTGATTTTTTTTTTTTAATTCTACCATTCCCTCTGCATTCTCTAGCTGTCATTATGTAAAAAAAAAAAAACAACTTTCTCTCATTATCTGTTTGATGTTTACCCTGAAATGTAGTCCATTTAGGAAAAACAGAGGAGATGCTTCTTTACCTTTTCTTACAGTAATGAGTTGTCTTCTCAGAACTTCCAGAGGTAACCAACTAATAAATGTTTTTAGTAGTGCTGTAACTGCAGGAGTTTTTACATTTTTGAGTTCTTATCAATTGCAGTCATTCTTTCAAATCAGATTGTCACATCTTTAGCTTGTGGGGGAGCCCATAAAAATGGTGGTATTTAAATGACATCCTTGCTGTCAGACCCAAGCAAGGCTCATCTTAACATATCTTGCCCCTGTCTCATAGTAAGTCAGCCCTCCAAAGAGCTTTGGTTTCTTTCCGTGCCAGATGGTATTTTGAAGACCAGGACTTGATGCTCGTTGTTATTTGGTTGTATTTGCTTTTAGGGCTTTTTAGCGTACAGAGATAGTAAATTTTAGAAAGAGAAAATTTTATTGTGAGTTAATACTGAAACCTTTAATTCAAATTAAAGATTAAGCTATGAATCAACGGTTTTAAAAGCTTTGAAATTTTTAAAAATTTTAAAAGTTAAAGTTTTAGTTCTCTAGTTTATTTGTATATTTTGTTGAAAACCTTGGTTCCTAATAATGTAAACATAATTTATCTGCTTTATCCTATTGTATACATAGTAATTCCAAAAATAATATCACTATTATTATAACAATATTATTACTACATACAGTTTGATTCTTTGAGGATTTTGATCCTTAGGAGATTTCCCACTAAGAGTGCACACAATACTATTTGAAATCTTATTTATGCTGTTTCCTCAATACACAATAAAGTTTGCTTATTTGTGCTGCTAGCTTGATAGATAATTAAGTTTCTTTTCTGTTTTTAGAGATTGGGGTTTTTTGTTGATTTTATTTTTAATTTGGTTTATTACATGAAATACCTTCATGTCCCAAAGTTTAAAAAAATGTAGCATTCTTTACCCTGTATTCTGTCTTCCATTGGAGATAACCATTTTCATTTTAGTTTTGGTGAGCACATGCACATTTGTATTTCCTGCCCTGCCATCCAGATATAGCAGATCAAATACAGTGTTGTGCACCTTAAGTTTTCTCACTCCACAGGAGATCCTGGAGATCATTCCAGGAAGTTGAAAGCGTTCTTTTTTTTTTGCTGTATAATATTTTACTTCTTGTAATGCATATTTTGATTATAATAATCTTCTGATGTAGTAAATTGCATAGCGTGAGCATTATTTTGTGTTGAGATGTGCAGCCTGAAATTTTATATCCAAATGGTCATTCGGGTGTCAAAGACATATCAGACTTGAAAGTTATACATTTATACCACATACACCCTTCCAGGAAGCCATAGTACATGACCCAAGTAAGAGGAATGCAAAAAATAAAACAAGGGTCACAGGAGAGAAGCAAAGAAATGACAAAGGAGAATATCAAGATGAAAGCTGTGCATTAGATTTAGTAGGACAGTGGGCACCAAGGAGGGATGCCTTGAGGGGAAAGGAAATAATAGGTTATGTGACAGGTCTGACCATGTAGAAGATTATATATTGTTTTTGTCAGAGCTGTTAAGGAGTCTGAGAAGACTTCGGTGTAAGTTTAAAGAAAACCAAGCAAATGAAAGCGTGCGGTAAAACTTCAGGAAAATTAACAAGCTACATAAGAAATATAATCACTGAATGCCTTTATTTATTTATGTATGGAGAGAGAGACAGCTTACCAGTGGAGCAGAGGGGGAGAGAGAATCTCAAGCAGGCTCCACACCTAGCACGGGCTGGACATGGGGCTTGATCTCCTGACCCTGAGATCATGACCTGAGCTGAAACCAAGAGTCACACTCTTAACTGAGCCACCCAAGTGCCCCTAATCACTCAATACTTCTTGAAGTAAAAATCATTTAATCATCCTAGTGAAAACATTTTTGTATAATTATGTTAGGAGGATGGGGGTAAAAGGAGAATGAGAATGAGAAGTTAGTAGATAATACCTAAATAATGATGCCAGAACAGTGTGAAGGTACTGTGGAAAAACATGAGGGTAAGTAGAAGAAGGTGATAGGTAAAAGAACTGAAGCTGGTTGTGTCCTAATAGAAGAATACTTCCGGTTTTTTCCTTTGTCATAAGCTTTCTAACACTATTTGTTTAAATTATGCATATGCATTACTTTGAGAAATAACCTTAAAACTGGACGTATAAGAAGAATGTCTCAGGAAATTTATTATAGTGTGTGTGTGATTAGCAGTCCAGATATGAGTTCTGTAAGCTAATAACTCCCCGGGGTCCTCCTTGGCGGCTCTCACAGCAAGCACGTTAATTGACCAGGAACCTGTGCAGTTTAACCAGTTTAGCCACTCAGGTGTACAGAGGGAACCAAATATTCCAGGTCATGGCCATAGCAGAAAAGATAAAGCGCCTCAAACTTCTATATGGAAAATAATCTAAAACCAGAAAGTAAGCAGACATGTATCCAAAAAAAAAAAAAAGCTGTTGAACATGTTAGACTGTTGACACTTAATTTTTTTTTAAAGATTTTATTTTTATTTATTTGTTAGAGAGAGAGAGAGAGCGAGCACAGGCAGACAGAGAGGCAGGCAGAGGGAGAAGCAGGCTCCCTGCCGAGCAAGGAGCCCGATGTGGGACTCCATCCCAGGACGCTGGGATCATGACCTGAGCCGAAGGCAGCCGCTTAACCAGCTGAGCCACCCAGGCGTCCCTACACTTAATTTTAATAGTATAGGTGACTGGGGAGGGAGAAATGTCGGATTCATTGTTGCCAAGAATAAGTGATAGGTGATAATAAGGGAAGAGACAGCCATTGAACCCCAGCACAGATGTTGAGAAAGAATGGTCCCATGTCACGTGGAGATAGATTCCAAAACTATTGCATAGTCCTTCGGAGGAGTTGGGTGTGGCAGCTCAGCAATGTTGCCATCCATGTAATAACCACTCTTGGTTAGCCATTTGATATGAGGAAGCTACTAGATTCAGCCGTTTTGCTGTTTATTACCAAGGTTTATGTGAAGTATTTCCTGTTGCATGCCTGAATTGACCTTAATCTGATACATTCCCAAAGGATAGGGGAATCAGAGACGAGGGGTGGTGTAAGGTAAGATGAGGTGAGGATTTGGATCACTTAAGACATGCCCTAGGTAGGAAGGTATATACCTGCCATAGTTGCCCACCTCAGAAAGAGCCATCAGTCACATAAAAATGTCTCTTGGGGAAAGAAAAAGTCTCTTGGTTATCTAAGAATTTGTTTTTGTGTGTGTGTGTGTGTTTCCTAAGATTCTTTGCTCTTCTCCCTCTACTCCTACTTCCCCAACACAAATTACCTTGGTTAGACTCATTTATCTGATTGATATCTCTGCTATAGTGGAATTTAAGTCTGTTTTTCATTTGAGAAGCTAAAGGATTAATAATGCCTGATTTGTAAGTTTGTTTATATTTATCTGATTGAGTATATGAGTCACAAAGTGGAGAATTCAGTATCTTTCTCTTCAATACAGTATATTTGCTATTTATTTTTTAGAGGAAGTCCACAAATGAAGGGGACACCCCATTTTAAGGAAGAACAGTGTGCTCCAGCATTAAATTTAGAAATGAGGAAAATACTGGATTTGCAAGCACCCATCATGAGGTATAGTACTTTGGTTAAATTTAGCATTTTGTGTTAACAATATATAATATAGTTGGTTAATCACATGGCCAATAGGAAAGTTGATTTCATTTTTTTTCCACTGAGGATAATTTTTTTAGCTCTAAATGCTTGATTAACCCTAGATGATACATTATTTTACTTCAGTTATTTCATAAAGCCTATAAATTGAGTATACCAGCCATAATTTTATTCAGAAATGTGTAGATTTTGGTAAAATCTGAAATTGTTTGAATGATACAGCATAGTGCATATTACTTGAAATGATACTGATAAAAATCACATAAGTTGAGGAAAAGAGAAAGTGCCTTTGTTTCTAAAACCTTCAAAGATTTTGGGAAATATGTGGATACTTGGATGAAAATTAAGCTTTCTTTTTTTTCTTTTAAGATTTTATTTATTTGACAGATCACAAGCAGGCAGAGAGGCAGGCAGAGAGAGAGAGAGGGAAGCAGGCTCCCTGCTGAGCAGAGAGCCCAATGTGGGGCTCCATCCCAGGACCCTGGGATCAAGACCTGAGACAAAGGCAGAGGCTTAACCCACTGAGCCACCCACGCACCCTGAAAGTTAAACTTTCTGATCTCAGCATGAATAAAGGTTTTGTGATCAGAAGCCCAGAAATACCAAATACAAAAATTAATTTATATCCATTGGTAGAAAAAATAACTGTGTGTGTTTTGGCTTTATTTCCTTAATTGCTTTGCATTTGACATTTTAGTTGTCCATGATGTGTGGGTCTTATTACAAGTGTATTTTTTTAAAGATTTTATTTATTTTATTTATTTGATAGAGATCACAAGTAGGCAGAGAGGCAGAGAGAAAGAGGAGGAAGCAGGCTGTCCACAGAGAGCCCGATGTGGGGCTCGATCCCACGACCCTGGGATCACGACCCGAGCCGAAGGCAGCGGCCTTAACCCACTGAACCACCCAGGTGCCCCACAAGTGTATTTTTTAACTTAAAGTTTCTTACTACAGTATTTTTTCTTTTTTAACAATTCTTTTTAACTGAATCCAGAGTTAACATTGAACTTCCAAGAACCTTTTGCTGTCTTTGTTCCCAGTCATATATAATCATGAAATTATAATGGTGATATTCCAGCCTTCTCTGCATCATAATGGCCAGTATTTATCTTTATTGATAATACTTGCTTTTAAAAAAATGATAAATACTAGCCAAAAGAGGTATTCTAATTCAAAATTCATTTTGTTAGGAGTCATTAAAATCTTCCTGTCAAGTGTCTGCAGATAACCTTTTATGAAAGGGAACATTGACAAATTAGATTATATAAAAGTTAAAAAAAGAAACTGGGGGGAGAAAACACCATAAGTATGTTTCAAAAGTATCAAAGAACAGCATAAACTGTGAAAACAAGGAAATAACTTCCAGTGAATATATCAAAAGGCCAGTTTTCACAACACATAAAGATTTCCTGTGGTGAGAAAAAGACAATAGAACAAATGGGCACAATTAAACAGTTTTCATTTTCTATATTCCAGTTAATACATTTGCACAGTAGATCTCCATTTGGAGATTAAATAAATGACTTATACATATGAACAGTTAGGTAACATACTGTTGGGGGGATCAGGATGAGGAGAACTTTATACATTGATTGTGGGAGTGTTAATTTATACAGTGTGTATGGAAATTGATTAGGCAAGGTCTGTCAAAGTTGCATATGCTCATGGTCCTCGTCCAGCATTTCTCTTTCTAGGAATTAATCCTACAGATACTTCAAATTACATGCTTGTAGGGTTTTTCATTGTTTACAGTAACAGAAGATCAAAAACTACCTAAATGTTGATCAGTAGGGAGCTGTTTAAATAAATTTTCTTCTACACAATCCGAACAACATGCATCTATAGAAAAAATGATGGCTCTTTTTTTTTCTTTTAGGGTGATGGAGGGGCACAGGGAGAGGTAGAGAGAGTTTCTTAAGCAGGCTCCATGCCCAGTGCAGAGCCCCACGTGGGGCTTGATCTAACCACATTGAGCCAAAATCAGGAGTTAGACACTTAACCGACTGAGCCACCCAGGGGCCCTGAGGGCACTCTTCACTGAAGAAACTTCCCAGATATGTTCTTGGGTGAAAAAAGCAAAGTGTACTCTATATAATAATGCAGATATTCCTTTTTAGATTTTTTTTTTTTAATTTGACAGAGATCACGAGCAGGCAGATAGGCAGGCAGAGAGAGAGAGAGGAGGAAACAGGCTCCCCGCCGAGCAGAGAGCCCGATGCAGGGCTCAATCCCAGGACCCTGGGATCATGACCTGAGCTGAAGGCAGAGGCTTAACCCACTGAGCCACCCAGGCGCCCCACAAATATTCCTTTTTAAAAGAGAGATGGCAGTGTTAGAATATGTATTGTTTTGGAAAAATGTGTAAGAAACAGGCATGAGAACTAAGTGGCTAGGCCACAGGTATGGGGAAAAAGACTTTTTTACTTTGTGGGTCTTATTAAATATTGAATTATATGGATATCGCATATGAATATATTGAACTGTATGAATGTAATACCTTTTTAAATTCTGATTCACAGTTCTAAGAAAAGCCTTTTCTCACCATTTCTTCTGTTAGAATACAGTACAGATACTGGTACATATCAAAACCGTGTGCAAGTGCCTGGCTCTTGCCTTGTTTAGTCCATCTTTTAATGTATTCTCTTCAAAGAAAGAGTGTTTTGTTACTTGCTTCAGTGTGATCAGGCTTACAGAGGATTGCATTTGAGTTGTGATCACTTCGGTCAGAAGGTTGCTCTTTACCTCAGATACAGTTTCAGCAGAGATTCCAGAGTGTAACTTGCGACATAAGGAATGTGGAATATCTGTGGACTGCACTGCACACGCGTGGCTTTCTGCCTCCACCCGCTGGCAAACTGTAGGGCTCATGGGGATGGGATAGAAAAAGAGGCTTTAAAGAAAGAAATCCTGACATCTTGTACACATTTAACCTGTCAGGTACTAAGTTTTGTTTATTTTAGTCAGGTGCTACTTTTTTTTTTTTTAAGATTTTATTTATTTATTTGACAGATCACAAGTAGGCAGAGAGGTAGGCAGAGAGGAGGAAGCAGGACTCCATCCCAGGACCCTGGGATCATGACCTGAGCTGAAGGCAGAGGCTTAACCAGAGGCTTAACTGAGCGACCCAGGTGCCCCCAGGTGCTACTTTTTAATGTACACGTTTGGGTGACTGGAAATCTCTAAGGTTTTTCTCAAAACTTGAGAAAAATAATTTCATTTTAGAGAAGTATTATTGTTAGTACCTATAATACATACTTTTCGGAAATGTGATTAGAGATCAGCTGTGTGATCTTGCATCAAGGTAGAAGATATGATATTTGCACTTTATAACCAACTATTTTCCTACCCACAACCAAAAATAGAAGTCATATGGAATTAGAGGTAATGATTAAACTGTTTCTTATAGGCATAATATGGCAAGACCTTTGCCATCTTTTAGTTTTTGCTTGAAGAAAGAATAGGATTAGTTGTAAGCATCCAACATTTGTCATTATTTGAGGATCGAGAATGTTTAGAAGGTGAGAAGTACTAATATAATTTAAAATTAAAACTCTTAATCTGGGGGCGCCTGGGTGGCTCAGTGGGTTAAAGCCTCTGCTTTCAGCTCAGGTCATGATCCCAGGGTCCTGGGATCGAGCCTCACATCGGGCTCTCTGCTCAACGGGGAGCCTGCTTCTTCCTCTTTCTCTCTGCCTGCCTCTCTGCCTGCTTGTGATCTCTGTCCAATAAAAAAAAAAAAAAAAAACCCTCTTAATCTATTTCTCTAATTCTACATAACAGGTACTAATAAATACCACAGTTTATTCCATATCCTCCTCCCTGGCACTTAGGAAAGCCCTATGTAGTATATAGTATTTAATATTTGTTAGGCCATTAAATATATTTACATATTTCAGAGTTGATAATTATGAATTATATATTTCCCATTAATATTTGATTAATCAGAAATGCTAATCTGCTTTCAGGATCCTACTGTTATGCTTCTAAGATCCTAAATTAAGGGGGGAAAAAGGCACCTCTGGCATATCAGTTATCTGTTAAAAAGCGCATGAAGTCAGTGATTGGAGAGGCTCTCCGAAGGCATAACTTAGTATAAATTTATGTATATTTTGTGTATATTTATACTTGGGGTGATTTTCAAAATACTTAAAAACCAGTGGAGCATGAAAAGAAAAGCGATAGTAATTATCGATACAGAATCCTGATACATCCTCTTATGCCAAGAATTCTTTAGTTGTTAGATCTTTGTGACACTGGCAGTCAGTGGGCACATACTTGCATGGCATGGACTGAGGCCTTTTTGCTAACTTTATGGAAAAACTCTGTATTTTAACAATTCATATCAGCCTTTGTTTTAGTGAGTTTGTTTACTTTCAGGTGAATGAGGAGGATCTTCTCTTTTCCTCTTGATTCTTCATCATGTTTATCATAGTTACTTTAAAGTCATGGTCTTTTCATTCCAACGTTGGGATTGACGGAGCCTGTTTATATGGGTAGATTTTTCTTTTGACTCTGGTCACAGTTTGCTCTTTCTTCACACAGCTGGTAATTTTTTTATCCTAGCACTGTGGATGGCAATGTGGAGATTCTGAATTCTGTTACCTTTGTCAGAAGAGTACTGAGTTTTGCCTGCTGGCAGTTAAATTTTTGCAGGGCGACCCTGATCTTGTTCTTGTCACATGCAGTGATTCTGCTATGGAAATAGGAGTGGGGAGAAGGAGGATATAGTTGGAGAAAACCTGGGCTGACTTCTGCAACCTGAAGATCCCTGGTAAAACAGTGACTGCTCCGCTGAACTGTTTCTCTTGACATGTAACAGATCTAAAACACAAATCTTTTATATTATATTCACTACATGCTACATATAAATTTTACACTAAAATATACATCTGAAGGGGAAGAATAAATAATACTTCAGAGGTGAAACTTCAATAAATTCCATTGATTACAAAATACTCTGAAGTTGAAGAAATGGAGCTGGGTGAGGGGACATCTTATTCTATTCTTCTTAATATTCTTATGGTACAGAAGAAATCACAGTCAGTTCTTCAGTGTCTGAACTCCTTGGGGAATGAGTCATTGAAGTCCGCTTGTAAAGGATTGAAGGTTTACTTTAAGAATTAAAATATTGCGGGGCGCCTGGGTGGCTCAGTGGGTTAAAGCCTCTGCTTTCAGCTCAGGTCATGATCCCAGGGTCCTGGAATCGAGCCCCGCATCGGGCTCTCTGCTCAGTGGGGAGCCTGCTTCCCTTCCTCTCTCTCTGTCTGCCTCTCTGCCTACTTGTGATCTCTGTCAAATAAATAAAATCTTAAAAAAAAAAAAAAAGGAATTAAAATATTGCAAACTTCCCCCTCCCCTGACAGTATGGATTACAATATTTCTGAAATATACTCTTCATACTTAATGGTGTATAATAGCATATATTATAGACACATCACATTTTTCATTTGAGCATTTGATACTTTAATATTTTAAAGATTTTATTTATTTCTTAGAGAGACAGTTGAGAGAGCACAAGCAGAGGGAGCAGCAGAAAGAGAGGGAGAAGCAAGCTCCCCGCTAAACTGGGAGCCTGATACTGGCCTCCTTGGATCATGACCTGAGAGGAAGGCAGACGTTTAACCAGCTGAGCCACCTCGGCGCCCCAAGCATTTGATGTTCTTGAGTCCTCTTTCTTAGTCCATCTCACTCCCTTGGCTTCCTTGATAGAGCAGTTTCCACTGGTTTCCCTGGTTCTCCTTTTCTTTCTCTGTGCCGGTACCTTTGCACTGTCATTCCTGAATTCCCTTTTCCTCCTTCCCTTCCTCCTTTCTGCTGCCTCCCACAAGCATTTAGTACCAAATAAAACTAACACTGCCTTAAGAGCTGGGCACAAGAGTAAGCAAAGGGAGCATTTATTTGCCATTAGTTAAGTAGGTGTTAAATCTCTGTAAATAAGCTAAGTGCTGGGATCATACTCTATAATTACCTCTCATCAACCGAGCAGGCTTCTGAAAGGAGAAACCTTTTTTTTCACCTCAAAATTTCAAAAATCATTTACTAATTTTAATGCAGAGCATGGCACCTGTCATAGAGCGTGGGCTTTATAGATGCTTGTGCGAATGAATGTGAGGCTCAGTGATGCTCTAGAAATACTGGGATCTAGAGCTGTGGGTGCCAATAAAGTAGCCTCTAGTCAAATGAAGTTCTTCGAATTTGAAGTAGTTAAAAGTAAACAAAGTTAACCCATTGCATGGAGCACTGGGTGTGGTGCATAAACAATGAATCTTGGAACACTGAAAAAATAAAACAATTACGTTCTTTGGTTACAGTAGCCATATTTCAGGTGTACAGCCCGCACATGGGGCTGTTGGCTACCATGTTTGATAGCACAGATACAGAGCATTTCCATCACTGCAGAAGGTTCTGTTGGCCAGGGCTAGAGGATTGCTACCTCTGCTTTTAGCTCCAGATTGTCAGCCTGTCGTATGTTGTTCTTTTTATGGTTTTCTTGCCTTTTTCCTTTCTTGTCAGCTTTCATTTATCCTTCCATCTTTGAATATGCTATTTCAGTATTTCTAGTTTTTTAGAAAACTGGTTGATCAAGTTTGTGACAATGAATGCCCACAGTCTTTTATTTTTTCCAGAATTTCTGATTCTAGATCAAATTACACATCGGTGAACCTACTAGACAGCTAAGTTACAGATGAATAACAGTTTTGTAAGTTTTGTAAGTTGGTCCGTGATCCTCTCTCTATGAATAGGCTCCAGAGCAATTTATATTCATACTCACTGCTTTTCCAGTATGCTCGCTTAACAGGTAATTGGTTCTAAATTGCTTATTTCCCTACAGTTTGCAGTCTGTGCTGGAAGATCTCCTTGTTGCTACTTCTGATGGACTGCTTCATCTTATTCACTGGGAAGGAATGACAAATGGAAGGAAGGCTATTAATCTTTGCACAGTACCTTTTTCAGTAGATCTGCAGTCATCTAGAGGTAGTTATGCCTTCTGCATGGGGTAGAACCTGATGTTTAGTGTTTGATATAATCTGCTTAGATATTTGCTAGAGGTGAATAATGATTTTCTACTTTGAAATTAATTATACAGGGGGAGAGTGTGTGTGTGTGTGTGTGTGTGTGTGTGTGTGTGTGTGTGTAGGAAGGAATGATTTAATAGTTTGGTGTTCTTAGGTCATTATTTTTTCCTTTTAACTGTCCTTACAGGGTTTGCAAACAAACATGTGAGAGCGTTATTTACTGTATTTATATTCATATTTCATGTACTTATGTTTTCATCAGCAGGTTCATTCCTAGGTTTTGCAGATGTGCACATCAGAGACATGGAATACTGTGCCACACTTGATGGGTTTGCTGTTGTGTTTAACGATGGTAAAATTGGATTTATTACACCAGTGTCAAGTAGATTTACTGCAGAGGTAAGACTTTTACTATAGAATGTTTATTTTCTTTATTTTACATTTATTAATTTTAGTTTTGTTATTAAGTCCCTCCCCCACTTTCCTTATTTAAGATTTTAGGGTTATTGTTAACTAAGTTTTTAAATCAAAGTAATATATATAATACTTAACATAATACAAGTAGACAATCCTATTAGATATGTTGAAGAAAAATGATAGTTCCCTTCCCTATTTCCTGCTCTCTTCACCCCCAGTTTCCATTCTCAGACAACCATTTTATTTTTCTTTACTGGTTATTTTGTTATTTATCTTTACCACTCTGAGTGTTTTCTTTAATTTTTAGTTTTTAGGCTGTTTATTGACTTCTGCTGCAGGAAAAGACCATTTGCTTCCCTGTTGCTAACCCATTCATATATTCTTCCTATCTTCCTAGTACAGTTATTGTGATTTTGATTAATTACTATTCATTATTTATATTGTTATTGCTGTATAAATCCTGAGCCATGTGATATATTTTGATTATTTTTTCTCTCCTGCACATTTCACTTCCCACTGGGAATTAATAATTGTTATTTATTTTTTATGTACTTACCACTAACTCAACCCCAAATTGTCTGTTGTTTGTATAGATAATCTTCTCAATTCTTTCAGATACATTAGGCATTCTCTTTGTTTCATCTTCTTGAAGAAATTTCTTTTGTTCTGGAGCAATCCAGACTGGACTGCTTGCTCACTGTATCTTTTTTTTTTTTTTTAATTTTAAGATTTTATTTATTTATTTGACAGACAGAGATCACAGGTAGGCAGAGAGGTGGGCAGAGAGAGAGGGGGAAGCAGGCTCCCTGCTGAGCAGAGAGCCTGATGCAGGGCTCTATCCCAGGACCCTGAGATCATGACCCGAGCCAAAAGCAGAGGCTTTAACCCACTGAGCCACCCAGGCACCCCTGCTCACTGTATCTTTAACACAGTTGTACTTTTGGGTTTTCATCATCTATCATTTGAGGATTTCCTTTTATCCTTTAGTTGTATGTGATCTTTTCATAGTTAATGATTAATATATGATGAGTTAGTATATTAATTTGATTGCTGTGACAGAGACCCAAAGTAAAAATTTGGATTCACTGAAAGCTGTGTGGATTTTGATGGGTTTGGTTGACCCTGTTCTTCACCATAGGGTGAGCTAACTGGATTGTTTCCTTTCCTCCCCTCTCTATATCCAGTGCTCGTTGGAAGAGAGTCCTGTAGTTTTTTCCAGAGAATATATATCTGGCTGGCCCAATATTCTGGGTTTTAAGTTATGGCGGTGTTAAATTAGGGGGTCTGAATTCACTTATCTGTGTTGTCAGTGTGGTCGGTCCAGAGACCACTAGGGTTTTTTATTTTGTTTTTCTCTGAAGAAAAACCTCCAGTTTTCTGTTGGAGGGAAGGTGGGGTATTTCTTAGCTGCTCAGATTGGGAAGATATTATGGGAACACCCAGCTGTTGCCTAAACAGGCTTTAAAAGTCTGAAAGTCCTATTACTTTTAGTTCAGCCTTTCTGAGAAATCTCAATCCTCAAGCCTTTTTTGCATCCTACAGTGTTAATTTAGTTGTTTCTCAACATTCTTGAATGCAAGTTAAGGATTCTACTCATCCATATGTTACCTAGCTTTTAAAATTTTCTGATACTTCCTCCTCTCCCGTTCATTGTCCTTGTCAGTTTATGCTGTTGAAAAAATCTTCTCTGTTAGAAAAGATGGGGCTTTAAGAGTCAGAGAAGCTAAGTATTCACATCCAGTGTACTCTCTTTAACTGGAAAAGATTTTAAGTTTTTGTTTGTTTATTTGTTTTTAGAAAGAGAAAGAGAGAGCATGAGCAGGGGGAGGGGCAAAGGAAGAGGGAGAAATAGTCTCCCTTCTGAGCAGGGAGCCCTACGTGGGGCTCAATTCTAAGACCTCTAGATCATGACCTGAGCTGAAGGCAGATGCTAAACCTACTGAGCCACCCAGGTGCCCCAGATTTTAAGTATTTAAGGGCATATTGTTTTCTGTGTAGTATCAGCTTTAATATTCCTAAAACTGTTTTTCATTATCATCTTTAGTCACACCGTGAAGTATTAAATAGTACATTTGTAGTAATGTGTCAATATATAAAAACAAAAATAAGCTTTTGAAGAATTTAATTTTTTTACAAGGTATATTTGTAATTATGTATGGGATTTAAATGTTTTTATTGAAAACAAAGGTCCTATAGCTGAAAAGGTGACTCATTTCTGAGTATCAGCTTTTATCATTTTTTTAAAGATTTTATTTATTTATTTGAGAGGGAGAGAACATGAGAGAAGAGAGGTCAGCGGGAGAAGCAGATTCCCTGCCGAGCAGGAAGCCTGATGTGGGACTCGATCCCAGTACTCCAGGATCATGACCCTAGCCGAAGGCAGTTACTTAACCAACTGAGCCACCCAGGCGCCCCCTCTTTTTTATTTTTTATTTTTTATTTTTTTATTTTATTTGTCAGAGAGCATGCACAAGCAGGGGGAACTGCAGTTGGAGGGAGAAGCAGGCTCCCTCCTGGGCAAAGAACCTAGTGCAGAACTTGATTCCAGGACCCTGAGATCATAACCTTCAGCAATTGCTTAACTGACTGAGCCACCCAGGCGCCCCATAGCTTTTATCATTTTTTATTAGTATTTGGTCAAAGAAAATTTTCCAGGAAACTAAGAATATTTAGAAAAAATAATGAAAAGCAGATGGGCATTATCAAATAAGTTAGAAAATACAAATTAGGAGAATATGTATGTTTATTATTGCTAATTGGGAAATAAACTAATGACCTATTTATACATTTCATATATATATATACACATATGCATTATTTAAGTGCTTTGTAAAAACTCTGGCATTTTGATGCATTTAACAGACGTATTAAAATATGTAGATTATGCCACTCCTCTGCTCAGAACCCTCCAATAATACTAGATTATTAGGACAAAATCTACTGAAGACAACTAGGAAAGCCGGAGAAAAAAAATTTTAAATGTGCCTCAAGGCTTTGGAGAGCTAACAAGTCTGCAAGGAATCACCTGGCAAGGGGCGGCAGAGGCCCAGTGAGCTAAGCCCAGTGTGTGAGCTTGAACAGCAGGGCTGTACATGGTGACTTGGATGGTTCTCACAGATGTGCTAAGGGAAAGCAGCTAGACACGAAAGAATATGTGCTATGATTTTATTTTATGTAAAATTAAAAATAAAAACATAGGCCATTTTAATTAGAGTTTATATGGTTGCATATTCTTGGTCTAAAGGAAAAGAAGGACATGATTACCAATCAAGTCTGGATATTGGTTACTTCTCTGGGGTGAGGGTATATTGATCAGGAGGAGCACTGTTGGGGGCTTTTAGATTCTGATAATTCTTGGCCTGAGTGCTCGCTAATTGCACAAGTGTCTACTTTGGGATATCTGAGATGTACACTCTTGGCTTTTTGTATTCTTCTCTAATGTATTATTCATAATGGAAAACTTTTTTTAGGATTTTTTTTTTAAGATTTTTATTTATTTATTTGACAGACAGAGATCACAAGCAGGCAGAGAGGCAGGCAGAGAGAGAGGAGGAAGCAGGCTGTCTGCAGAGCGGAGAGCCCAATGCGGGGCTCGATCCCACAACCCTGGGATCATGACCTGAGCCGAAGGCAGCGGCTTTAACCCACTGAGCCACCCAGGTGCCCCCATAATGGAAAACTCTTTAAAAATTGAAGATACTTCAGTGATTTCCTATATATAAACTAAAGTAAAAGCCAAGGAAGATTTTATTGTGGCTTTTAAATCCCTGTAAATTTGGCCTCGTTTTACATCTGTTACCTCATCTACTACTACTTCTCCTTCCCTCCTTGCACTCCACTCCATCTACATGGGCTTTTTTGATCTCCTTTGAACATGCCAGAAATGCTCCTACAGTAGGGCTTTTGTACTTGGTATATCTCCTTGAGTACTTTCCTCAAAATACACCTGCATGGGGAAAACTATTTAATATTGTATCCTTCTCCCATACTGTTTCCTATGATTGCTTTATTTTTTTTTCTGTATTATTTATCAGTCTCTACAACACTGTACAATTTTTTTTTTTTTTAACTTGACAGCCTCCTAACAAATAGAAGGCAAAGATTTTGGGGTTTTTGAAGAATAGTGAATAGTGGGCACCTGGAAAATACTTGCTACAGAAATCAGTTAATTTTAATCTAAGCAGTGGTCCAGGGAAATAATGCTCAGTGCTATCTTTACCACTTTTTTGTCATCTAAAATAGTTTGTAGTTTTACTGAAAAAGAAAATTCCTACAAAAAAGGAAATAAATATGCCATGTTTAGATAATTGATTGTATAGCTCATTTGGGAATTTTAAAAAGTCTACAGCATTTTATTTTAAACAGAGCTGTACTTATATTGGATCTTATAGTGTTTACTATTGTGATCATCCAAAAATAAAGTGCTATATTATAGTGTGCTGTGTTTTTGTGCTTATTAAACTAATAGTCATGATGATCTTTGCCTTAGAATTTATAATCTAAGACATCCTTGATTTGACAAATAAAAACCAGATGGTAGAGCTGAATCTATTTTGTTTTCTATAGTCAAAACAAAATAACATACAAGCTTAATAGTTTCATTCATTTATTGAATACTTGTTGAATGAAACAGTATGTTTCTTGAAGGAAAATTACACTGATTACAGTATATTTGGACAGCACTCTTAAAACCTTCATTATTTTTCTTTATTATAGCAGCTTCATGGAGTTTGGCCACAAGATGTTGTTGATGGAACTTGTGTAGCAGTAAATAACAAATATCGACTCATGGCATTTGGTTGTGCAAGGTAATTAATAGAGACTTCTTCATTTTTTTTTTAAAGAGTTTATTTATTTATTTGACAGGAGATCACAAGTAGGTAGAGAGGCAGGCGGGGCGGGGGCGGGGGGAAGCAGGCTCCCTGCTGAGCAGAGAGCCCAATGCAGGGCTCCATCCCAGGACCCTGAGATCATGGCCTGAGCTGAAGGCAGAGGCTTAACCCATTGAGCCACCCAGACACCCCAAGACTTCTTCATTTTAAGAGTCATTGTCAAAAATAATGGGCTTTTTAAAATATATATTTATGTATTTTTTAAACATAAAGTGTTCTAAATATACTTGTAAACTTTTTCATGCCTATCATAATTTAGTGATCAGCCTTATTAATACAAAATCTGAAAGCATTTTATTAGATTGAAGCAAACAAGTTTAAAGATTTAGGATATTGAGTGTTTTAAAGGTAAGCTTTAAAGGTGAGCTTTTCTTCAGTGGTAGGAACTTATAACTTGACTTACAAGTTAAAAAGATGAAGTCAGCCTAAATTTAAGTTCCTTATTATTTAAAGGAGGATTAGGAAGATATTTTTCTTTTTTAAAAATAATCCTTTCTTCTGGCTTGTATGCAAAATCTATAAGGAACTTAATCAAACTCAACACTCAAAAAATAAAAAATCAGTTAAGAAATTGGCAGAAAACATGAACAGACATTTCTGCAAAGAAGACAACAGATAGCTTACAGACACATGAGAAAATGCTCAACATCACTCATCAGGGAAATACAAATCAGAATCACAATGAGATACCACCTCACACCAGTTAGAAGGGCTAAAATGAACAACTCAGGAAACAGCAGATGTTGGTGAGGATGTGGAAAAAGGGGAACCCTCTCACATTGTTGGTGGGAATGCAGACTGGTGCGGCCACTCTGGAAAACAGTATGGAGGTTCCTCAAAAAGTTAAAAATAGAACTACCCTATGACCCCGTAATTGCACGACTGGGTATTTATCCAAAGGGTACAAAAATGCTGATTTGAAGGGGGCACGTGCACCCCAATGTTTATAGCAGCATTATCCACAGTACCCAAAACATGGAGAGAACCCAGATGTCCATTAACTGATGAATGGATAAATACGAGGTGGTGTACATGTACACTGGAATATTACTCAGCCATCAAAAAGAATGAAATCTTGTGATTGCAATGACGTGGATGGAACTGGAGTGTACTGTGCTAAGCAAAATAAGTCAGAGAAAGATACCATATGAGGTCTTCAAAAAAAAAAAAAAGATTTTATTTACTTGAGAAAGAGCATAAGCAGAGGGAGGGACAGAGGGAGAGGGACACAGACTCTGCTGGAGCAGGCACAAGACTCCATCCCAGGACCCTGAGACCATGACCTGAGCCAAAGTCAAACACTTAACTGACAGAGCCACCAGGTGCCCCAACAAATGCCATATGATTTCACTTATGTGGAATTTAAGAAACAAAACAGATGAACATAGGGGAGAGAAGGAAAAATAAGATAAAAATAGAAGGAGGCAAACCATAAGAGATTCTTTTTTTTTTTTAAATTTTTTAAAAAGATTTTATTTATTTATTTGACAGACAGAGATCACAAGCAGGCAGAGAGGCAGGCAGAGAGAGAGAGAGGGAAGCAGGCTCCCCGCTGAGCAGAGAGCCTGATGCAGGGCTCAATCCCAGGACCCCGGGATCATGACCTGAGCTGAAGGCAGAGGCTTTAACCCACTGAGCCACCCAGGCGCCCCCCATAAGAGATTCTTAACAGTAGGGAACAAACAGGGTTGCTGGAGGGGAAGTTGGTGGGGGGATGGGCTAGCCAGGTGATGGGCATTGAGGAGGGCACTTGTGATGAGCACTGGGCATTGTGTACAACTGATGAATCACTAAATTCTACCCCTGAAACTAATACTACACTATATGTTAACTAAGTAGAATTTAAATAAAATCTTGAAAGAAAAAAATCCTTTTTAAGACATCAGTGTTGACATTCCCTTTGAATTTGTGGATATGCCTTAATGAACAAATTTAAAGCTCACAAATAGGATCAGCTTCTTGTTTTAATTCTGACAGTGCAGGTTTTAGAAGTAAAGTACTGAGTGAATGCAGATTATTCACTCAACAAGTATCTTTGCGTCTCTCATGCACCAGGCACAATTCTAAGCACTTGGGATATGTTAGAAAAGAATAAGATACCTGACTTTATCGAGCTTATATTTTAGCTCAAATAAAAAGATTATATTACAATCTTAATAGTAATGCCTTACCATATGTGTAGTGCTTTTTTAGCCTCAAAATTCTCTTAAATATGAAATTTCATTTTGTCCTCAAAATGAGATTTAGTGGTTCTATAGAACATACATCTAGTATTATCTCTAGCTACATCAAGCATCAAAGAATGTATCTGTATCTGTATGTGAAAGTATCACAATATTTTGAGTAGTGTAAATAATACATGTTATAATACATGTATTATTTATATAATACATGTATTATTTATATAATACATGTAT
>ML107558.1:0-13771 GCA_003697995.1 Taxidea taxus jeffersonii | reverse complement strand
CATGTATTATTTATATAATACATGTATTATTTATATAATACATGTATAATAATACATGTTATCATACTCCATAACCTATGAAGTGGTGAATCCTACATACTGCTTCTCAGGAGATAAATGTAGAAATAGAAGTAAGTTCAGCTCAGTATAAGAAAGAAAGAAAAGTGTAAAGAACATAATTCAATTTTACCTGACTTTGAACTTTATGGGAATAGAATCATATTCTAAATATGTTTTGGCTCTTGCTTCTTTGTGTCAGCATTGTTAAATTCATCCATGCTGCTTGCCAGTGGCAAAAATCATTTTTTGATTGATTTATAGTGTTGTGGTATATGAATGTGTCATAATTTATCTGATTTGCTGTTTAACGGACATTTATTTTGTTTCTTGGTTTATAAAAAAGGGGGAACATTTTCTTACATAACTCAGTGTCTGTCATATATGAGAAAATTAATGATACATCCCAAATAAGATCTAATTCTCAATCCATACTCAGACTAACCCAGTTGTCACCAAAATTTCTTTTATAGCTCCTTGTTTTAACCAAAGTCAATCAAAATTAATGATTTGTGTTTGGCCATTGTTTCCATGTAGTTGCCTTTTTCCTGTAACAACCCATACACCTTTTTCTTATTTTCACGACATCAACTCTTTTTTTTTTTTTTTTTTAAGATTTTATTTATTTGGGGGCACCTGGGTGGCTCAGTGGGTTAAAGCCTCTGCCTTCGGCTCAGGTCATGATCCCGGGGTCCTGGGATCGAGCATCAGGCTCTCTCCTCACTGGGAAGCCTGCTTCTCCCTATCTCTCTGCCTCCTTTCTGCCTACTTATGATCTCTGTCAAATAAACAAATAAATATCTTTTAAAAAGAAAAAGATATTATTTATTTGACAGAGACACAGAGAGAGAACACAAGCAAGAGGAGTGGGAGAGGGAGAAGCAGGCTTCCTGCTGAGGAGGGAGCCCGATGTGGGCCTCGATCCCAGGACCCTGGGATCATGACCTGAGCTGAAGGCAGATTGCTTAACGACTGAGCTACCCAGGTGCCCTAGACATCAACTTTTTAAGAGTTCAGGCCAGTTGTTTATAGAATGTCCTGCCCTCTAAATATGTCTTGTTTCCTCGTAGTGGCTTTTAGTTAGTTCCTCTAAACCTGCCATGTCTGGAACTTGAAGCTGGTCCTATTGAGCCAGTCCAGTCAGACAAGTGAGCCTCTGACCGGGGCAGTGGGGCAGGGGTCCCACACCGCCTGCAGTCAGGGTGGCCTCCCGGGGCTGGGAGAGCCCACCAGAGGTTCTCTGCTCCTTCCCCAGGGCAGTGAAGGTGGAATCTCAGCCTTCAGCCTCCGTCAGCTCACTTTTCATCAGTTGGGAGAGTACCAAACCTTTTCTTGGGGCGGGGGCGGGGAGTGACGCTGGGTTGGGGTGGAGGTTTTGTGATCATCATTGTGTGACAGAACAGACCAGTGGCTTCTGGGTCTGGTGTTCCAGCCCTTATCACAGGATTAATTGCCTTGAACGCTCAACTGTAGCTGCTGTCCTTCGAGTTCTGTAAGCAGCTGGCTTTCGTCTGGGATGCCAGTTTGCAAGGGGATCCGTCTTGCAACCTCCCTGTCGTGGGATCGAGCCCCGAGTTGGGCTTCCTGCTCAGCAGGGAGTTTGCTGCTCCCTGATCTCCCTGCTCATGCTCTCTCACTATCTGTCACTCTCTCTGTGTCTCTCTCTCAAATAAATAAGTCAAATCTTAGAAAAGAAAAGGGGTGGGGAGGTTTGACCAGATGCTGGTTAAACATTTTTATCATGTGGTGTTATGTACTTGCTGTGGCACCGTGGGGCAGTAAGGTTAAGTTGTCCTTGTATTAGTGATACTAAATTTGGTCATTTGTGGTTGTAGCTGTCTCTCCATTACAGAGAGAGCTTTTTTTTGCTTTGAGAGTAATGAGTAGTGTCTTATGCATGAAGAAATATTTTTCTCTTATAATGGGTGAATGAGAAGTGGAAATAAAAAGAATTTAAACAATATAGGCCTTACAGAATATGTAAAAGGTTAGCTGTCAGTCTGTCAGTGTTGACTTAGCTCCTGTTACTTGTATTAGAAACCTCGGACTCTCCTCACTGACTTGTTAGAGCTCAGCAACCCAGGGCTCCCTTGACAGTTGCCAGGTGCAAAACGAAAACAAGTAAAACCCGCTAGCTACTTAGTGCTGCTTTCAGCAAAGTGTCTAAGTGTCCAGGTAGCCTGGAACGATACCTGTTCCCAGGCATTTGGCTTCTGACTAAGATGGAATAACAAACCAGATTCTCTCTCCCACGTCGGGGAGAAAATGAACAAAAATACGGAAGAGGAAGACAATATGAGTTCGAGACGGAGAACATCAGGCAACAGAGGACACTGGTCCCTGAAAGATGGGAAATAAACAAAACTGTACAAATACCTCAGCTTTAATTACTTTGAGAGAGTTTCCAGGCTGCGGCATGAGGCTGGAGAGACAGAACCTGGAAGATTGCTTAAGTTGAGTTACGGGGAAGTGAAAATCTGGGGAGACCAAAGCAGCTAGGACGCGGGACAGCCAGCCAGAGACAACAGAGTGGCGCAGAGAAGGCACTCCAGAGTGCTGGAAAGGGTCGCTCTTGAGTATTCAGTAAGAAGGACCCAGAAAGAGTTCCAAATCAAACATTGTAGGAGAAAAGAATAATAAACCTGAAAAACATAGCCAGAGAAATTATTCAGAATGAAAGAGAGAGGACAAAGATTGAAAACCACAGCATCAGTGAGCTGTGCGGTAAGTTCACGTGGCCTCTTAGTGCAGGTGTTTTACTGAGCCCCAGTCCTGATCCTTGAGAAGAGCTGACCTGGCTGGATGTGGGTCAGAACAACATTAGTGTTAGATTTTGATCTGAAAATAGTTCCATAAGCAAAAATGGTCTTCTTTTATGTTTATCATTAGGTCAATTTTGAAATGTAGCTTAGAAGTAATGTTACAAAGTTTTTGTTTTGGCTTCGGGCCCTTCCTAAAATTGGCCCTTGTTAAAATTTCTTAAATGAAATCATTATATATATACCACATTCACAAAATAACATATGCCATGTGTGTAGATACAAAAAATGGTATTGGGTAGAAAATATAATAAAATGAAAATCTGTAAATTACTATCCAGCATGAGAAATAGCACATTACCAGGGCAGATGCAGCCCCTGCTTCCCCCTCTTCTTTATTTATTTAATTTTTTAAAAGATTTTATTTATTTATTTGGCAGAGAGAGACAGGGAGAGCAGGAACACTAGCAGGGGAGTGGAAGAGGGAGAAACAGGCTTCCCGCTGCGCAGGGAGCCCAATGCAGGTCTCGATCCCAGGACCCTGGGATCATGACCTGAGCCAAAGGCAGACGCTTAACGACTGAGCCACCCATTTCGCCCCGTCCCCCTCTTCTTCAACATCCCTCCTTCTCCACCAGAGATGGTGTGTCCATTAGCTCTTTATTGCATTTTTACCACAAATGTATTTGCTATGTTTTGAATGTTTTTGAATAGAAGCAGAACTTTACTACATGTGTACATCCTGGCTGTGTGTTTTAATGCCAGTGGCTAAAGTCCTGTCGCTGCTGTACTAGATGGGTGTATGAGCGGAGCACAGTTTATGCTTCCTTGCTCTTGCTGGACACAGGACACCAGGTTGCTGCCGCTGTTGTGTGTTTATACACAATACTACAACGAACATTGTGCATGCCTTTTGATAACATAGTCAAGAATATTCCTGGGATATATTTAGAGGGAAATTTTTACTGGGTTACAAATATGCATTTGTTCAGATGTATGAGACTGCAAATCATTTACAAAATGGTTTTAGCCTAGTTTATGATCTTACCAGCAGAACGTAACAGTTCCACAATGATGCTCTCTATATTTGTATTTCTCTTTTTCATTAAAGGCTTCTTTGTTTTTCGCAGTGGTTCTGTACAGGTTTATACAATAGATAACACCACCGGAGCTATGCTGCTGTCCCATAAACTAGAGCTAACAGCAAAACAGTATCCTGGTGAGTCTTTTTTTTTTTCCCCTTTAATTTTTGATGTACAGGTAATGGTATGGGTAGTGATTGGGGATTTTCAATGATGTGTGCTCTCGGTCAGATACAGTCAACAGATAACTGTATTTTGCATGGCCCGGGCACTAGGATTTCCTGGTACCTAGAAAGGCTCCCAAGGATCCTCCTTTTATTGTTTGATTAGTCTTCTGTGTCCTCATTTAGTTTTAGCCTTTATAGTCTATCTCTGGACTCTGCTCTAGTCTTTTACCTGATTTCATCGCCTTTGTTATTTTATGCCTTCCAATGCCTTCCAATTCAGTTTATTCATTCAGCAAATACTTATCAAATACCAACTGTAGGCCAGACATTGTTCTAACTAGTGGATACACATCAGTAAACAAAGCAGTCTTTTGCTGAACTCCGTAGTGAATCTTGAGTGGACCCTCATAGGATTAATTCCAAAGTCTTTGTCATTGAAAGACTTTTGACCAAAACTAACAGAAAACCCAAGTTACTGTGGCTTAAATAGGATTTATTTTCTTTATTAGCAAGAAATCCGAAGGTGAGTTGCTCCTGGCATTTGGTCTTTCCTTCATGGCCTCAGGTAGCTTCTGAGCTGCAAGCATTACTCCTGTGTTCGAGTCAAGAAGAAAGGAAATAGGGCATATTTGGTTTTTTGATCAGGAAAGCAAAAAGTTTCTCAGCAGCGGTTCCACCTCCTACCTGTTCAGCCATCTTCCACTTCATCTGGTTGCCCGTAATTATGTCTCGTTAGCTACCTGAGGATTTTCCCAGCCTTTATGGTAGAAGTGGGTGAGGGAGAAAGAGGATGGAAATAAACGTGGCATTAACCAGCCAATAGCGTCTGCCACATGGTGGCATGTGAGGTCTTTTGCTGAATATTTCTGGCATATTTCTTAGTTCACTCAGCCCTTACTGTCTCCATACTTTTACCACAGCACCTCTACCTTAAAAGAATTATCAGACATTCTGTTTATTAGGTAGTTAGGTCTAAATCCTAGTAGCATTTTCAAAAAGTAATACACATAAATGAAAAGAAAAATAGTATTTTATTTTAATTCGTAAACACTGTTTGTTTTTTTGATTTTTTTTTTTATTTGTCAGAGAGCGCAGGAGCAAGCACAGGCAGACAGAGAGGCAGGCAGAGGCAGAGGGAGAAGCAGGCTCCCTGCCGAGCAAAGAGCCTGATGTGGGACTCCATCCCAGGACGCTGGGATCATGACCTGAGCCGAAGGCAGCTGCTTAACCAACTGAGCCACCCAGGCGTCCCTGTAAACACTGTTTTTTGCTAATAGGTTGTCTGTGCTTATTGGATGCTGTACAGTTTCTCAAACTTGGAGTCAGATTGGGTATAGTCACCCACATTTCCTGTTCCACATTGATTTTTCACATGACACTTTTTCTACAACAACTCCTAAAAAGCCACCTTCACAGAGATGTAACGTCATCAAAATAAATGTAGTCACAGCCTAATGTTGTAGCTGTGAACTGCCTGAGCTAATAATTTACATTGTGTCTAACAGATACTATATATCACTGTATTTATTTGATATTGTCTCTTGAAGATTGTCTCATGGTATCCCAGATACCCTGCACACAGACCTAGGAACTGCAGTCTGACTCTTAACCAGATCACCTGCAGTTTCTTGAGAGTTCGCTATGGTCTCATCTTGTTCTCTTTAACAGCAGTGTCCTGTATTTCTATAGGGACTATGTATATTGGTCTTTCAGGATACAGCTTAAATGAAATCTCGTTTTATGAACTAGACAGAATACTATTCCCTCCTGTACCTCAATATATTTTGCATATAATATCTTATCATTGTTAATGCTTTATTGAACTTACCAACTTACAGCTCTTATTTTCTGCTAGCTTCAGGGTAGGAATGTAGGATTTATTTATCTCTTCATTCCAAATGAGTTCAGTTTAGTGAGAGGCATAGTTAACAAGCGTGATGAATGAATCAGTATGTTTTTAAACCAATGACCTTTGCATGATTGTATTTAACAGGCAGTTAGAACCTCATTACTACATGTTTTATGAATTTGATATTATACTGTGTTCTGTATGTGCATTAATAATTGGGACCTTTTTCAGACTGTGTTCTGTTCCTCTCCCAAATTTAGATATGCTCCTGTATTAAGAATAATTGCTCACTAGAGTGTATCACGCTAAGTGAAATAAGCCAATCAAAGAAAGAAATTATCATATGCTCTGTCTGATATGAGGAATTTGAGGGGCAGGGCAGGGGAATGCAGGGGTAGAGACGGAAAAATGAAACAAGATGGGATCAGGAGGGAGACAAACCATAAGAGACTCTTAATCTCACAAAACAAACTGAGGGTTGCTGGGGGGGTAGGGGGAGTAGATGGGGTGGCTGGTTATGGACACTGGGGAGGGTTTATGCTATGGTGAGTGCTGTGAAGTGTGTAAGCCTGATGATTCACAGACCTGTACCCCTAGGGCAAATAATACATTATATGTTAATTAAAAATGAAGAAAAAAATAATTCCTGTATAACTGTACAAAGTTCTCTGATGTTTGGGTTAGAAAAAAATGTCAAAAAAATTGAGGACACCCATCTAATCCAATAATAAAACTTCTCATGAGCCTCAAGGAGGAAGCTAAGGTATCGCATGTCAGAATCTCAGGAAACATTAAATACATAACTGTTAATGTTGACTTAGTATTACCCATATCTATACCAGTACTTTTCCAGTCGTGTCTTTTTAACACCTCACATCTTCCACTTGAGACCATTTTCTGTCTGCAATACGTCCTCCAGAATTTTCTCTAGTGAAGTTTTTGTATGATGATAAACTTAATTTTGGGGGGAAGAGGTGGGGTCTGAAGATGTATTTATTTTGCCCTTGTAATTTAATTATGGTTTAACTTTTTATACCGTTTTAGATGGACAGTTACTGTATGTACATTGAAGTTGTCCAGGTACCATCCAGTTTCACTGTTGCTCTTGGGATCTCTGGTCAAGTTGTGTTTCCTTTTCAGGAGATTGGGGTTTTTTCTCTTTGTTTACTTTTAATGTTTTTTTCTTTGTCTTTGGGATAGTTTTACTGTGATTTGGAAGGTGAAGACTTTTCTAATTTTTCTTTCTTTCTTTTTTTTTTTTATAAATCTTGTTTGAGATTCAGGTGTTCTGGATCTGAGGATTCATATTGTCCAACTGTTCTGGAAGATACTCAACCATTCTCTCTCTGCATATTGCCTCTTCTTTAATCTCTTTTTCTGGAAATTTAATCAGACTTGCATTGTACTGTTTACAGGTTTGGGGCTTTTTAAAAGATTTTATTTATTTATTTGTTTGTTTGTTTGATAGAGATCACAAGTAGGCAGAGAGGCAGGCAGAGAGAGAAGGGGAAGCAGGCTCCCCGCTGAGCAGAGAGCCCGATGCAGGGCTCCATCCCAGGACCCTGGGATCATGACCTGAGCCGAAGGAAGAGTCTTTAACCCACTGAGCCACCCAGGCGCCCCTCCTTTGCTATTTCTTTACCTTCCACATGGTAGAGTTTATTTCTCATTCTTCCTTACACCATGAATGTAGCCCCAGTCATTAGGAGGTAGTGTCTTCTCTTAGGTACCCTGTCTTGGTCAAGCTCTGAGCTTGCTCTGCGGTCTGTCACGTGCTAGGAGTCATCAGAAATAGAAGTCAGGGCTTCCAGGATTTGGCAGAAAAATTCAGGGCACAAGCACTTTGTACACTCACTTACCTCTCAGCATTTTTAGTTGTTTGAGGTGTTTAAGTATTTTAAGTTTTTTGTTTTTTGTGTGTTTTTTTGGACAGAGATCACAAGTAGGCAGAGAGGCAGGCGGGGGGGTGGGAAGCAGGCTCCCTGCTGAGCAGAGAACCCAATGCGGGGCTCGATCCCAGGACCCCAGGATCATGACCTGAGCTGAAGGCAGAGGCTCTAACCCACTGAGCCACCCAGGTGCCCCATGGTTTCTTTTTTTAACCCATACTTCATTTTCCTGCCCAGTAGCAACCAGCCATATGTGGCTACTTTCATTAAACTAATTGAAATTTTAAAATAATAATAATAACACCTCATTTCTTTAGTTGCATGGTCACGTTTACCTGTTTAGTAGTCACATGTAGCTAGGGGCTGCCTCTTAGACCAAGCAGGTGGGCAGGTGGGAAGTTCATCACCGCAGGAAGTGCTCCTCGCTGCTTCTGTTGGGCAGCACCTCGGGGGGGTTCTTGAGATCGTTCTTCCTTCTCTGGCTCCTGGATGCCATTTCTCCCTTGGGTGACCTGCCAACTCTCACTCCCGGGGTCTTTGTGGTGAGAGAATTCTGCCAGCTTGAATTATGTAGGCTGTAAACCTGCTTACTGCGGGACGCTTGTAGAAGGACTGAACATCTGAAGCAGGGATGAGTTTCCTCGCTTCCTTCGGGCCATGCCGGTTGAGTTTAACCAGCCGCGGTGACTAGGAGTCCTTCTGTCACGCTGCAGCTTCCCTTCGGATTCTCAGACTTCATGCTGGTCTCAGACACTTTCTTTGTCTTCCTAGAGGATGTCAGTCCCCAACTCCCTTGTCATTGCTGGGGCTCATCCCAGCCTTCCATCCTATAACTCCAACCTTTCTCCTCTCCCTGCTTCCAGCCCTTTACTCTCAGCCCAGATTCTATCTAATCTCACTCTAGATTTTCTCTTTTCTTTTGGCTTCTGGAGCTTTTTCTTTCTTGTAAGTTCAGCTCTAAAACTAAACGTCTGGGTTACTTTTTAATATTTTTCTCAATTCGCAGATTATATCACAGTCTATGTTCATTGTAGGTTGTTACCACCTAGATAAATTTCTTGTAGTCCTGACACGTGAAGATTAGGTTTACCACCATAGATATTTTATTATGGATCTCTGCAACTAGATTTTAATGTGTGCATTATGCTTGGAAGGTGGGTATGCATATATGTGCATACATATATATATTTCATGTGGGGTAAAAGTATACTGTTTATAACCTCCTCTTTTCAGTTAACATTAACATCCTTCTATGATAGTGAAAACCCGTGTTTTTTCCTTGCACATGGAATTGCATTCATTTGTAAACTTCAGTTCGATTTTGTGTTTCTTCTTGGTATGTATGTATGTGTGTATGTATTTATTTATTTTAAAATTTTATTTATTAGAATACATGTGCATGAACTGGGGGGAGAGGCAAATGGGGAGGGAAAAAAGGCTGAGCAGGGAGCCCGATGTGGGGCGTGATCCCAGGACGCTTCATCGACTAAGACCACCCCCCGCCTCTGGTTGCCCCTTTGGTTTGTTTTTAAATTTCTCCCCTGGACAAGTGTAAAGTATAGTAGTAAGATATGATATTTCTTATGTATATTCCCATTTATTTTTCATCTGCCTGAAGAACCTGGTTATTCACCATGGTGGGGAGTGCTAACATGAGGTTGTCTTCTGTAGACAGAAATCTGCATGCTTCCCCTTTGTGGCAAATCTTCTGTATTTTATAGCAGAAATGTACTAAGACTGCAAATGAAAAGCATTTGAAACAAAGTGATATGATAGCTGGTTTGAATTGCTGACAGAGATACTGGCATGTTTCATTTAACTCTGTGGTAGGGAAACTTGGGTTTTACTACACAATGAAATTACGGGATTGAAAGAACAATTGCTATTAGTTAAAAGATGATATGAGCACCTGGAGTCCTCAAACTGGAGTTTACCTACATAATTCTAATAGAAGATTAAACTTCAATTTACTTTAACTTGGATTCCTTGAGTGGAGCATGAAGATAGTGGTAGGACATTATTTTACATTTTAAAACACCGTCTGCTTTGCAAACTACTTTGACATTTAGTGTTGAATTATTCAAGGGAAGCATTATCCCCACTTTACAGAAACTGAACTGACCAAAGCCAAAGACTTTTAAAATGACACAATTATAGTTATCCAGGCTGATAGTGGCCCCAAATGGTTCTCATTTCTTTTAAATTTCTTGGCAGCTGAGTTTGTTCTGCTTCAGTCAAGGCTAATGTGACCTCTTGTGACCTTAAATGAGTAGGATTCATCTCATTATTTGAAGGAGACATATCTTTCTATTCATTTCAACTTGAAAAAATACAGACTGTAAAAAATACTGTTTCTGAAGGAATCATTTATTTTTTACTCTTCTCACAATTTCTTAATAGATATTTGGAACAAAACAGGAGCTGTTAAATTAGTCAAATGGTCCCCTGACAATAGTGTTGTAATAGTGACCTGGGAGAATGGAGGCCTTTCTCTATGGAGTGTGTTTGGAGCCCAGCTGATTTGTACGCTTGGAGGAGATTTTGCGTGAGTGAATAAAGACAAGTTTTTGATAAAATAACTCCAGTATCTCCCAGAAAATACACATACACAGAAATTTTGTGTCATACAGCTATCCTTCTGCCTTATTTGATGCTTAACCCCAAGACAATTTGTAAGGTTCAGAATTAATTTGTTCAGAATGTGCTGATTCTCTAAATATCCATCCTTTTAAAACTCATTGTTCATTCCATAAAATACATTTGTTTGTTGAATCCCTACTGTGTATATGGTAGCATGTTAGATTCGAGGCTAAATCACATATGGTTTTGCCTTCAAGTAGCTTATAATCTAATAAGAGCAATAAGCCATGTACATAAGTCACTAGTAGGAAATAGAAAATTGCATTATCTTGTTGGGTTGAGATCTCTTCCCACTCCTTAAGGTACTGTGAACCTCAGTCCTGACAAAATGAATACCCCTTCCCAAACTGCATGATTCTGTCAAGAATCATGGACCTAAAAGACTATGTGTAGATGACCAGCAGTCTCATGTTTCATGCATTATTATCTATTTCTGTTTTAAAGGAACAAAATCAATTTGAGTTTTTAAAAGACTTAAAGCCAAATATTATATGTAATAGAAGACTTTTTAAAATTGAGTTTCTGTTCTGTTTCAGTTATAGGTCTGATGGTACCAAAAAAGATCCCCTTAAGATCAACTCTATGGTAAGTACTTTCTATAAAATTATTGGCTAGTGTGGGGCACCTGGGTGGCTCAGTTGGTTGAACATCCAACTCTTGATCTCAGCTCAGGTCTTGATCTCAGGGTCTGTGAGTTCAAGCCCAGCATTAGGCTCTATGCTGGGGATAGAACTTACTTTAAAAAAGTGTGTGTGTGTGTGTGTGTATTTCTATAGTATGAAAAACTTTGATTTTACTTCTTCCTCTTTTTTTTCCTCTTCTTGGCTTGATAAAACTACAAAACTATTTTAATTTTAGCAGACTCTTACACAGTTCTTGCTTTGATAAAAGTATTTTTAAAAATCAGGCTGTCCAGGGATGCCTGGGTGGCTCAGTTGGTTAAGCGGCTGTCTTCAGCTCAGGTCATGATCCCAGCATGCTGGGATCGAGTCCCGCATCGGGCTCCTTGCTCGGCAGGGAACCTGCTTCTCCCTCTGCCTCTGCCTACCACTCTGTCTGCCTGTGCTCGCTCTCTCTCTCTCTGACAAATAAATAAATAAAATCTTTAAAAAAAGAAAAAAAAATCAGGCTGTCCAGTTTTCAGTACTTACTTGCTTTTAGTTTTGCTTGTATGTCTAGCAAGCCCCTGTCATCTTTATGAACATAGTGACTATTCAAATCAGGCCTTTGGTTTTCCAAAGCATACTTCAGTTCCTTACGTGACTCATTAGCATACACTTCTCATGGCAATTTTTTCTTCTAACATGAAGTGAACTGCTTATTGGGTATTTTTCTGGGAGGGCTTGGACATTATTTGAGCATATTTTTAAAACTTCCTGTAGATACCTGTCAGGAGAATTGAAGTCAATGTTGTAACAATATTTTTATTACATATTTTTAAGAGTTTCTGTAGAAAACAGTGAAGTGTAATCCCTGTCTTTACGTAAGAACATTTTCTTACTGTAGCCCTTCTGTGCGTCATCTTTGTGAAGTTAGTGGCTGTGAGGTTTACTCATTTCCCTTCTTCCTTTGCTCCACAGAGGAAGGCATTTTCTGATCTTGGGTTTCTCGAAGAATTAAAACCACCATGGTTGTCTTGGTAGTGGTTCCCAGCACCACCAAGGACCCTACTTTCTGTCTCTCTCCACCTCCATATTTTAAAAAAAGTTTTTGAATAAGTTATTTCTATAACTGCCCAACAGTATTTCTGAATGGCATATAACAACCAGTGTTACTAGCCTAAGTTGTTATTTTAATCACAAACTAAGAATGTAAGCATTTTAGTTAACTGTTCAACTTTTATTGTGGGAGAGCAAGACTTCTGTGAAGCTTTTGAAATTTAGCAACACTTTATTTCCCCTCTACTGTTTTCTTGACCTTGTAGATTGTGAATTATTAACCTTTAAAACAAAAACAAAAAACTTGGCCCTGGAGAGTTTATTTGAACCTTCTTATTTTATAAAGGTCAACGTATATACCCAGAGAAAACCGAATAACTTCGCCAAGGTTCTACAGCAGAGTGGGGCCAGGCTGCAATGAAAACCTAGTCTTGTAACTTCCGTTGGCATGTTCTTTGCTCTGTACAAGACTGTTTTGGGTGCTTCTTTGTTAAGTTTCAGCCGGGTCACATGGGATGGGGTGTCTTCCTCTGCAAGGAATTTCTTTGTATTTGAGAGGCAGTTAAATTAATGGAGAAGTTACAGAGAGCAGTGGACATTTCTTGTGATTTGGGGTGAAGATTGATATGTAGAATCTTTAGACGCAGACTTGGGAGTCCTTGGGAGTCCTTGTGCAAGGGCTGCCCTCTTTACAGGAAGGCCAAGAGGAAAGGGCTCTTTTGCACTTTGATGAGAAATGCCTTCCCGGGGCCTCATTCCATTTGAGGAGACCAGTAAGTCCAGCAGGGCAGAGGAGGCCTTCCTGACCAAACTCAAGAGCCCCAGAATGGGGCCCCTTGGGGTGACTCCTGTCCTCACCCATTCTGTAACATTAGTGACAGGTAATGGCTGGGATGGCCCAGAAGGCAAGATGCCACCAGGGGCACTGTGAGAGGGGAAGCAGGACCTGGGACACAGAGGAAAAGGGGCAGCTGAGTGATTGCAGACACAAAGCCGGGATGAGCCATCCAGGACCATGATGAGCAGGTTGGGGTGGTGCCGGTGACTTCCAGGCTCCTGCTCTCTGGGCACGTGCTGGCTCTCGCAACTGCTGGCCCAGACACCCCCAGCAAGTGGTTTAATCCTTCAGAACCTCTGATTGCTCACTAAAGTGATGACAACACTGACCTCACCACCACAAACGTGCTTTGCATAAAAAAATCTCTCTCTCTCTCTCTCTCACACACACACACACACACAAAATCTCTTCCAGGTAGAGAGCGGTGATAGTGGGTTCCACTGGAGAGGGCTATGTAGCTTCTCATCGTTTCTCCAACCTTAAGAAGCCCTGATTTTTCTTCCCCTTCTCTCCAAGAGCTGGGGTGCAGAAGGCTATCACCTCTGGGTGGTCAGCAGCTTTGGTGCTCACAACACTGGAACTGAGTCCGACTCCAAGAGTATAATTAAACAGCCTGGCATTCTGCTGTTTCAGTTTATCAAGAGTGTACTCACTGTAAACCCCTGTATGGTAAGTTTTTTAAATTACAGCTGTTTATTTTTAGTGGCCTGATAGTAGACTATCAGATTCGTCTAAAATTGATGGATTATTTTCTTTATTTTTGTGATTCTTATATTTCTCTTTAATAATTTATAGAAAAATTTTACTTCTCAGCAGCTTTGTTTTTTTTTTT
>ML107557.1:29127-53803 GCA_003697995.1 Taxidea taxus jeffersonii | reverse complement strand
CCCCTTTCTCCGCATCCTCGCCAGCATCTGTCATTTCCTGACTTGTTTATTTTAGCCATTCTGACTGGTGTAAGGTGGTATCTCATTGTGGTTTTGATCTGTATTTCCCTGATGCTGACACCACATTTTTTAGACTTCAATTCTGATTTGATTATAGACCTAAATATAAACATAAAAATAAAAATTCTAGAGGATAATGTAGTAAAATATACTAATCACCAGATGATAAACACACATTTCTAAAAAGAGTGCACAAAAAATATACTGATTAAAAAATGAGTGAACTTTGCTTCCTATTTAATGTAACTTTTTATTTTAAGATGCTCTCTCTCTAATTATAAATTCTCTACTTTTTAACTACACAGTGCTTTGCACAAAATATATATTATTAAAAACTTGTTGGGAGTTGGTTATTTAATTTGCAGCTTTAGTATGATGTTCATAGGTGTAGTTTTCTTTATTTTTCTTTGCATTTATCCTTTAGGTTTTATAACCCTTCTTGAACCCATAAGCTTTGTAGAACTACCTGAACCTGTCGTTTTGTATCTTTCAGCCATCTTGGAAAAATACTGGTCATTATCTCTTCAAATACACTATTGACATATTCTCCATACCCTTTTCTTCAGAGACTCTAATTACATATATGTTAGCTATTTCATTTTGTCCAGATGACTTTCTGGCTATTTTCTATTCATTAGTCTTCATTCTTCTATCTGGTTATTTCTACCGACTTCTTCCAGTTTCACCAATCTTCTCTTCCACTGTGTCTAATTAAGCCCATTTATTGAACTAACTTCAATCATTGTGGGTTTTTTTCTCCCCTCTAGAATTTCCACTTGATTACTTTTCATTTAATTAATTTTCTGTTTAAAATTCTCCATATTTTCATCTAATTTATTGGACATGTATTTGTAATTACAGGTCTGTTAACTACAATATCTTCCAGTCCCACCCATCTTTAAGTCTAACAACTTTTCTAACACTGAACAATATGAAGTCTTATGTCAATGTTTCTCGTCTATCAAATAAAGGATCTGTTATTGTGAAAAATAAAACTACCTTGTTAATACTACTTGAAGCCTCACCTTACAATATTGAGCTATGCTTAGCCACAAACTTTTATTTAAAAGTAAGGGGTTTATACAGGATTATCTCTAGGTTCTTTCCTAATTCTACAAGACTAAATCTATGTGACTATTTTGGAAGATCCTCAGTGTTTGGCCTTGTGCTAGATACTGAGGGGAATTCTTACCTAAATTTAGTATTCAAGGCAGACTTTTAGATAGAAAGCTTAAAGGCAATTTTACATCTTTCTCATTGCTCTCTTTGTCTCCTAGCATAGTCCCTGATGCAGAGCGTGTGCTCTATACTTATTGAATGAATGAATAAAAGGATGATTCAGTTCATTGTATTAGAAACACAGATAAAAGGCAGAACTCATGTTCTTGCTGTTAAAGGGTTAATATAAAATGGTGAATGGCTGAGCACAGGAACTGAGAGAATAGGGAGGAGTTAAGAAATGATATTAACTATGCTCCTTCAAGCATTTACTACATATTAGATACTGATCTGAATGTTCCATATATATTATATCAGATAATAGTTAATTTCTCTGCAAGGTAGGCATTTAGTTAGTTTCTCTGTGAGGTTATCTACTTCTGAAACCAATATTACACTATATATTAACTAACTAGAATTTAAATAATTTAAAAAAAATAGAGTGAGGTTAGTCTCCCTACCAAAAAATGGCAAAAGTGGAATTCAAATTCAGGTCTGTCTGTCCCCAAAGCTTGTAACCATTACTCTATGATGCCTAAGGTTTTAAGCTTAAGAACAGAAAAAAAAAAAATCGTTTCAGGGACAATTGAAAATCCATAAGCTCAATTATACAACTATATAGAAATAGATCTGGATATACATACATATATATCATTTATGAGTGAGGAATATTTTTAGTTCTGGAGGTTTTATTTTTCCCTCCTCCTTGGCACTTTTCTTAACCCTATAGGAAAATATCCAATATCTTCCCCATCAATCCATAGCCCACCTGCCAATAAGTAGAGAATTTTTAAAGATTCTATATAGTTTGAGACAAGGTTAGGTTCTTCATGAGCTAAGAATATATTTTTTAAAAAAATACAGATATACATATTACATATACACAGTCACACACAAATACAGGAGAGAAAGGAAGAATGCTTTTCCTTTACATAGCAGATTGGCCAGAAAATCTTTCACTTGTCTAGCAGCTAAACATATCATGATTTCCAGAAATGGAATAAATGTCCTTGCTTTTATTTTTTTTCCTCTGAAAGACACTTCAGTGAGGGGATGCTGTATCATTTGCCAAAAAGTAAATTTAAAAAAATCTCAGCAAAGTGAAAGTTATTTCAGAAATCTTATTTTACACACATAGCCTGAAGATGACATATTTTTATCACCAGCATGAGAAATAAAGTCTAGAAGGAATTTAATAGGATAAATAGACCAAAATAGAGTAAAGCAGTTTCTTTTAAAATGTCCAATATTCTTCAAATGAACACGTCTTTCTACTGCCAGCATATCTTCCACAGTAGACTACCCTGCAGCCCTTACCGGTTACCCGAGGCAACCCAGTCTCTCAGATGTCACCGCCTACTTCTCTCCCTGCGTTGCTCCATTTCAGCATCACTGGCATTTTTGGCATGCCTTGAATATGTAAAGCCTATTTCCAAGTCAGGACTTTTGCATTAACTTTTCCTTTTGTCTGAAAACTTCTCCCCTCCCTCACCCCAGGTGTCTCCATAATTCATTCCCTCACTTCTTTCAGGTTTCTACTCAAATGTTACTTTTCCAGAGAGGTCTCTGGCACTCTTTATAATATAGTAACCTGTGCTCTGCCTTATCCTCACCATCCACTTGGGTACTATCTCCTTCCTTGCTTCATTTTCACCATCTGACATAATATATACTATTCATTTACTCTCTAGTTGGTAACCATCTCTTTCCTTGGGATACAAGCATAAAGAGGGAAGACCGTTCATTTTGTTCACTTTTGTATCCATTAAATGACCACAACAGTGGCTCACCTGGTGTCACTCTAAGTATTTGTTGAATGAAAGAATGTTGAATGTATAATAAGAAAGCATTTTGAGGAGGTTTTCAACTTTTCTGAGCCTTTAGGGGATAATATTTACAGAATATTATTCACAAATACTCTCTCACCTAGAAGAATCCTTATACATAGCTGCAATGGGTTAAACCAGAAGTATTGGTGGATCTGTAGCTATCTTCATCTCAATTAACCTTTCCATCACGATTCATGTAAAGAATATGAAATCTTTTCTGCCCTGTTAATGTTTTCCAAGAATTAAAAACAGCTTAAGGAACTCAATATATATTTGTCGTATAGAATATATGCTTGTGTGTTTATATACATATATATTTTGTATACATCTTACTGTGTACAAAGTTCTATGTCATTAGAACCTCTTGATTATTTGATGAAAACATTTGATAAATATTCTATTTTTCTTGCATCTCCAAATAAAACACAAAACCAAATGCTCCAACCTTGTAAATTACCAAGGTATTAACCAAAACCAGATGCAACTTATAAATGCCCCATTTTTATAAGAAGATAATTTGGGCATGTGTTCTCCTTAGTATTATATAGCATTTGATCTCTCTTGTTCATATCATCCAATTTTTTTATAGTACACAATCTATTTTTATGAGAATTCCTTAAGCCCAATCACACGTTCAGCATTCTCTGAAGAACACAAGTGCGTATGCACGTGCGCGCGCACACACACACACACACACACACATTCATTTTAAAAGTCCATTATATTTACACAGCATGGGTTGACAATATATAGGATTGAAGTTTTAATTTTATTTATAAAAAAAGTACCTGTTATACTCATTAAATTATTTATATGGGTGTCAATATGAAACCATGAAGAAATTGAACAGCAGCACCAGGAACTGTAACTTTACCTTACATACACAATAAACAGATGTTAGAAGGACATTGAATTTTCCTTGAACACAAGTCATACTCTGGTAAAAGGTGGTTAGAGAAGCACAGTAATATTTGTGAGTATCCAGAGAGTTTCTTTAGAACTATAAGATCCATTACATAGTAACACTGACCCTGAGCCCTACAGATAAGGTGACTAAGTAACAATCCTTGCATAGAAGCTTCCCATCCTGGAGCAAGTGACTGGGGGCTTGCATGGATCCATGCAAGGTCCGAATCTGATTTGTGAAAATAAATTCTAAATACAAAGGTAACTATACAAGGCCCTTCCCCTCTGTAGACATTCCGTGGCTTTATTGTGTGCTCTAAATGTAGGGCTATCACATGGGCACTTAAACCCGTTGTCCTGTAATACTAGTCATAGAGCCTCCTTTCACTCTTGAAAGGGTGCCCATTTGGAAAGAAGGGTATGGTCACCGTACTTAAACCCATCTGTGTAACATCAAGTGAAAAGTTTCTTAGTTTCAGAGGCAGGAGCTATCCAAATCTTTCCGGGCCCACGGACCACACCCTTGGAGAGATTCATTAAGAGGAAAGACACAGAAAGGCTTTGGAATTCATTTTCTTTTGATCATTTATTTTTTTAATTTTTATTTTTTTAAAGATTTTATTTATTTGTTTGCTTGTTTATTTATTTGAGAAAGAGAGAGAAAGAGATCACACATGAATGGGGTGAGAGGCAGAGGGAGAAGCAGACTCCCCACTGAACAGGGAGCCCGGTGTAGGGCTCACATCAATCCAGGGACTCTGGGACTCCTAGATCATGACCTGAGCTGAAGGCAGACATTTAACTGACTGAGCCACTCAGGCGCCCCACTTTTGATCATTTAAAGAATACATCTTGCTTTTTGTAAATAATTTTGAAATTATGTTGTCATGTGTTCATATAAATTATTTAAAAATATGAATCATTTTTACCTCAAATTCACTTTTGTTCATATGGCCCTATTACATAAATATCGGTTTTTCATAGTAAGTTATTATTTCCTCCTCTTTTCCCGAAACAAACTCACAGTCTCCAAAATATTGAAGGGTCCTTATCTTTTTCATGGAGCTGAGCTTCCTTATGAGGACGGAGGGTGTTGCCTTGACAAGTGTGGTACAGACCTCCGCAACTCATTTAATTAACCTCCTTGCTTTCTTGGGAGGTACATGGTGTGGATGTACATGGTCATTTATATTACCTAAAAACAAAACAAAACAAAAAAACAGGTCAAAGATTTAAGTCACTGGATTATTAAAGTAGTATTTTGCCAAGTCTTAGGCAAGGAGCTTAAGTCTAAGAGAAACCTAAACCCTAAATCAACACAGATTTTCAGAGTTTCATTTATTTCACCAAGTCTATAAAATACTCTCTAATATAGTGTTTAATTTTCCCTTTCACTTCTGTACATCTGTAGATATCTCTGTGTTCATAATTATAAGTATGATTCATGAAAAGCAAAGAAGACTGTTACTTAAATTTTCTCTCTGGAATCCCTTCCTCCTTTCCCCATGTCTCCTTCTCTCGGCTTATCCAAGGTGGTTGGACAGCAGACATCCAGGGCTCTAGCAACTCCAGTTCAGTTTTAAGAACCTAGAAGAGCTATTAATTATTATACCTTCTGTTGAAAAAAAAAATCGGGTTTCATTTGCAGCCCTTGCCACTTTAGTCTTCTTGGAGAAGCTCATGTGATTCTAGGTCATCCCTTCTCTCCCCTGTCCCTCTTTTGCCCACAATGTGATAGTCACTTGAGGGGGCTAATAGCCTTCCTTAGCACACTCTAATACAAATTGCAACACATGAGCTTGTCTACCATTTATACAGGAATTTCTCCCCTTTCCCTAAAGGATAAACATTTGAAAATCAAGCAAATTCTATTTCATTTTTATTGATTAAAATTAGCATAGAACCATGATTGATCCTAGTATTTTTAAGGCCCCTTGTGTTCCTGAAATACAGACTCGCTTTGTTCTTCTCTGTTTTTCTGGGCCCTTTAGCAAGTCTTATCAAGTTCACTTCTAAAATATGTCTTGAGGGGCGCCTGGGTGGCTCAGTGGGTTAAGCCGCTGCCTTCGGCTCAGGTCATGATCTCAGGGTCCTGGGATCGAGTCCCGCATTGGGCTCTCTGCTCAGCAGGGAGCCTGCTCCTCCACCCCTCTGCCTGCCTCTCTGCCTACTTGTGATCTCTCTATCTGTCAAATAAATAAATAAAAAATCTTTAAAAAAATATAAAAAAAAAATAAAGACCCAGAAAATTAAAAAAAAAAATGTCTTGAATTTGTTTACTTCCATCCTTCTACAACTACCACCCTTGATGTAGCTGAAAACAGCCTCGGAACCGGTCTCATTTTTCTACTCTTGCCTTGCTACAGTCCTGTTCTCCACAGGGAAGCCACAGCGGTTCTTTAAAAACAAAAAAATTAGTTCATTTCATTCCCTGCTTAAACCCTCCAATACTTTCCTATTTTTTACGATGTGAAATATTAACTTTTTATGAGGGCTTAAAAGGCCCTGTAGTATCTGGCCCCAGACAGCATCATCCCCTACACACCCTCTTTTGTTCAGCCCCTTCCTGGCATGAAGGCCTTTTCTATGGTCATAGAACAGGCGTGGCTCTGCCTACGTGGAGCCTCTACACCAGCTGATCCCTTCCTCTGATCTTTGCAGAGCTGGCTCCTTCTGGGCATTAAGGTTTCAGCTCTAATATCACCAATTTAGAGAGGTTTACTATGGCCATCCCATCTAAAGTTGTCCCTTGCTCCCTTCCCAAGTAACTTCTTAATCACATCACCTATCCATTATAACAGAGACAGCAAACAGGGAGAAAAAAAAAGATGTTAAATTTCCAAAGGCCAGGTGCAAAAGAAGAAAGATTCTGGTAAGTTAGCTTCCCAGGCCTCTCATGATTTGACAAGTGTTCTACTGGCTTGGTTGTCTTTGTCACCAACAAAGTAGTGGGAGATACAAAAGGAAGAGTTCTTCTAGAAGAAAGAGAATGAAGAGCTGCTGAAGATTCTCTTATTAGTCACCCCCAATCTATCTCCCCTGAGGTGTGGTGAGACTTTCTAAAAAGACTGAAGACAAGTTTCTTCCTTTGAGATTTCTGAAGCTAGGAAGCTTGCCGGATTCCCTTCACCAGCAGGACACACGGAAAACTACTCTCTAGGCTTTCTAAGAAGGAGAGGGTTGATGTGCACACAACCCAGTTCTCTACACCTCTGAGGGAGAGTGAAGGGAAGACTCTCTTCAGTTTCCATGATCCCAAGTGAGAGGGGCTGGAATTAGCTAAGGGATAAGACCTACCAAGTCGTACTAGCTGTTGCTTCTTGGCAGTTCTAGAGGCAACAAGCATCTAGAGGAAGAAGGTACTGGTGGGTTGATTGAAGACACCCTTTGTGTATTTTCCTAAACATAGAAAATCACCATTGGCTCCACTTCTTCATTCTCTTATATCTGAGCTCATGGCAATGGGATTTTGAAGCTTCTCCCTGCAAGAGATGGCAGTTTTAACTCTGACCTGGCGTTGAGACTTGCTTTGGCCAATAGGATGTGGTAGAAGTGGCCATGTGCCAGTTCTGAGCCCAAGCTCAAGAGACCTTGTGGGCTTCCACTCTGTCTTGAATCCTTACGGTCTCCTGGATTAGGCTAGCCTTTTGGAGGATGAGAGATCATGTAGAGGCTGGGATGACTTGTCCCAGTTGAGCCACCTGATTATCAGCCAATCTTCTTCTGACCTGCCAGCTGGTGGCAGACACGAGAGAACCCAACTAATATCAGCCAAACCCAGCCTAGACCATAAGAACTTCAATCAGTAGACTCATGAAAAATAATACATGGTTATTTTTTTCAGCTACTGTTTTTGGGGTAGGAGATTATACAGCAATAAGGTGATGACACATGGAGTAAAGAAGCCAAACACTGCCTGAAAATACCACTTGTGTCACCTACTGTGATACTGTCATTCTAACAGAATCCGCTGATGTGAGACAGACCTTGATGGAGAAAACAGACCCTTCCTCTGCTCCAGGTGGCACCTGGCTCCTCATATGGCCAGCATCCCCAGGGCCGGGGTCAAAACTGAGTAATGGCATCACAGCAGAACCAGCTGAGCAGCGACCACCGTTAAGGCATAGGATTAGCAAGAGACTATCTCTGTCCGGAAGCCAGTGCAACCAAATCTTTAGATAAAAGACAGTGGACTTTAATGTGGCTATCCAAACACTAATGGTTATTATGAAGTTTTTATAAAAAATAAAGAGCTGCTATATATATATAAGAAAAGAAAAAAAATATTCTGTAATTTTTGGTCAACACCGAAAGTGCTTAAAAATAAGAGTAGATTTATGAACTATCATTGCCTCCTTCACTAGCTATGTTTTATGACTTCTCATAATTACTTGAAAGGGTTTTATAAACATAGAAGTTTACATTTAAAATGGGTAAAAATGGGATTACAGCAAAATAATTTGACAGCAAGAATGTCGTTGAGTATTAGAAAACCAGGTAAATCTGTCACCTTTGAGAGAGAACAGAGTCTGGTCAAATTTATCTTGCCTTGCCTCAGTTGAGTAGCCAACTAAGCAAAGTACTTTGTCTAGTTTTCCATCTTGGAATTTTTTTCTTTTAATTTAGCACAGACTAAAGCATATTGCCACACATTACTTGAATAAATAAAACAATTTTAAGTCCAACTAATTTAGTTCATGGTTTTCTCTTACTTAAAATTGGTTCCTTTCTTAAAACAGAGACTTATAGCCTTATTTTATTTTGTCTTTCTTTTATTATCTTGTAAGAGAAATTATTGCCATATAAATTTGAGGCCTCTGCTTTGCCTTGAGCAACCATTTAGTCAGTTTGTAGGATGATGTAGGGTTGCAAAATGTTTGTGTTGAAAAGTGATTAAAGTCAATGTGCCAGAGCGTGGTGGATAAGAGCCTGGACATTGGAATGAGACAGACTTGGGTGCAAATCCTGGCTCTGTTGGGTTGGTTCAGGGCCTTAGTCCTGAGCTGGGAAAATAGGACAACACAGTTGTTGAAGGATTTCAAAAAGATGAACTATGTAAAGCACTTAGCACCATGCCTAGCAAATGATTTTTTTAAAAAATGATTTCATGAGAATCATAGAAGCTAAATAAGTTTTAAGTTGAAAATAAATGCTCCAAAAGAGGTTACAATGAAAAGAATCACAATTTTGTAGCCATAAACCTGATTCATGTACTAGCTGACCATTTCACTGTGCCAATGCTGAAATATTTTTTTAAATGTCATATAAAGGGTTTGTTATTTAAAAACACACAGGCGGGGCATGTGGGTGGCTCAGTGGGTTAAGCCTCAGCCTTCGTCTCAGGTCATGATCCCAGAGTCCTGGGATAGAGCCCCACATCGGGCTCTCTGCTCAGCAGGGAGCCTGCTTCCCATTGCCCTCTCTCTGCTTGTCTCTCTGCGCACTTGTGATCTCTGTCTGTCAAATAAATAAATAAAATCTTTAAAAATAAATAAAAATAAAAACACTCAGGAGTTAGAACAAAGTTTAACTGGAGGTCCTTTTTCATGTTCTAAGAGTAACAAGAGATTAAATAGTGTTGTGTTCTCTTTGTCAATAATGAAAATTAACCTTTAGTGTGGAAAAGGAGTGAAGGGGACAGATAATGGGGACATTTTCAACTAATAATGGTCTTGTTGTCTTGATACTTTGCTATCCACGAATGCGCGCTCACGCGCGCACACACACACACACACACACACAGAAAATAAAGAAAGAAATATCCCTGTTCTGAGAATCTTTTATATGTAAGAACAAATTATCCTGTGATTACTTTAACAGCATAATAATTTAATTCCCTAGATAGCATACAGAAGATCAACCTATTTTTCCATATAAATTCTGAGATTCAGTCTATGCTTTGTAATTAGAATACTGTATGTTCTCAGTTACTTAAACTCTACAGGCCTCATTTCAACAAATATTTGAAGATTATATTAAGAAAAAATGATTTATTGTACTAGGTGCTCTGGATATTGTTGAAAAAGGAGAAGACTTCATTCTAGTTCTCCAAGAGTTTATGATCATGTCAGAGGGCCAAATACAGAAATGTGTGTGAAACAAGGCAGCGGAAAGTAGATTGTCATTAAAAAGTGACTGCTCTGCTGTCTAGAGGTTGGAGAGAGCTTGGTGACGGGAAGAAAGTGTTATAGAGAACACCTGACACAAGCTTCAGGAGGTGGGCCGAGTTTCAATGGCTACCTTGAGGTTCAGCTGGAGGCAGGTGAGGAAGAGCAAGGAGAAAGTGCTGGGTGTGTTCATTCTGTGGTTACCAGCGGTTATTCTGGTTGTGGCCTCCTGTGCATCTAAGGGGTGTGAGGGTAGCAGTCTGAGGTTACACTGTTTCAAGCCTGGAATTCCCAGGAAAGGATTTAACTCAGTATAGAAAGGAACTTCATTTTCCTCATCAGAATAGGTAGAGAGGTGAGTTTGTTCTCTGCTGAGTCTTAGTTTTTCTTCTCCCCTCTCTTGATTCTTTCAACAAATATTTATTATAGAACCAGTAAACTCATAATTTCACAAATAATTATTTAGTTACAGTGCCCCTTCTAGTACTATGATTCTATGATGATTTTTATGTAGATTTATTTAGACTGATAAAGCAACAGATATATTCTTGCTCACCAGAAGTTTTTGACCCTCATGCTTCTACATATTAATAGCTTCCCCCCTCCTCTGAACATTCCCAATATTTGTATCTACTTTTTCACACTTTGTATTTTCACTGCATATTCTCATTGTCTATGTGAATACGTGCCTTCTTCTCTTTCTTACAAAATGTTAAACTCCTGGAGGTGGGGCCCACGTGCAACCTATCTTCGTATACTGCACAGTGCTCAGCTTAAGAGCCATTTAAAACGTGTTGAATGAATGGTTTAATTAATATCTGCTACCTAGAGAAATCACTAGAATAAGTTTAAATGTTTTAAGTTACATACTAATTTTTACGTGGAAGATTCCTGCTGGAAATGACTGAAAAGAGTACTTGAGAGGCAAATTTCTCGGCTATCTTAACACCACTGCTTAATTAATTTGTTGGCGATAGAAAAAATACCACACTAGTTAATGTTTGTTGTATTTTTATTACAACAGTAATACATATTCACTATAGAAACTTTATATTATCATAAATAATCAAAAGGAAGAAATCAAAATCTCCTATAATCATAACTCAGAAATAACCACAGTTAATGGTTTTAGAGGAGTTTTTAGGGCTTTAAATAAATACGGCAAATCTGCCCTTCAGAAAGACAACTATTCTGTGCTCCTCTGTGAGTGTGAGAATACTCCTCATTTATGCCAACACTGTAATTCTAACCCTGGAAAAATGGGTAGGGGACAAACTCATTCCTTTAGAAATTAATTTCTTTGAATACTAGTTTAATTGAACATTTTTTCGTGCATTTATTGACCATTTGTATTTCTTTTGTAAATGTCCTTTTCACACTTTTGCCAATTTTTCTATTGGGATATTTATCTGTCTCCATTTAAAAAAAAATATTTTTGAGAGCTGGATGTGTATTAATAAACATTTTCCCCAGTCAGGCATTTGTCTTTTACCATATTTCCTTTCAGGGTCACCGATCCCTAGGAAGTAAGTCTAATAAACTAGGTGAATGTCAGATCTATGATCACCTCTTCCTCTCATTTCCAAGCTGAGTCAATGTGAGGAGCTAGAATGTCTTCCAGGAATGGAAGCAAACATAACAACCACCAGTGGAATATTATTTTCTCTGTGAGGAGAATTATTTTCAGAAACGATGGTAAAAATAGCCTTTAAAAATGTAAATGTCCTTACTTTTGATGATTACTAAAAAATTAGAACTGATATGCCAACTTTCTGTTTGCCCTTAAGAATATTATATGTAGTACTGGTGTAAAAAGGAAAGAATGGGGAGTGCATGCTAGCGATGACAAGTCATATTTGGCAATTATAGTTAACAGTACCGTCTGTTCAGCCACTATTGATGCATTGAAGTATTTCCATGGGATATGTATGGGAGTCATGTATGGCTGTGCCCTGCCAATTCAATAGAGAATGAACACTCTTATAGTTTGGTAACTAAGAAGTTAGCTGGGGGCAATGCTGAAATTCTTTCTTCTTGGGAAATGGAAACTATGAAGGAGGAGAAAAGTGAAAGAAACAACAAAATGAAAAGGCAAAGTAACATGGCTGGGAGTACAGAGGTACAGAAAAAAGAAAAAGGAAAATAAATAGCCATGTTAACTCAGGAGATTGAGAAGTGAGACTCAGAAAAAAAAATACATTCTTTAAATTTATTATGGAACAGTTATCAAAATAGGGTGCAATATTCCTTTTATGTCATTTAAATTTACAAATATGGAACAGTTTTTTAACGTACAAAAAGGAATTTATTCCTCCTATGGTATAAAAATAGTTAAATGTGTCTTCCATGGCGGGTAAATGTTGAAAGCGGTTTGCTTTTGAAATCTCTTTAATTTTTTAAAGTCACACATGCACACAGCTAAACTGGGCGCTAGAAGCCCTGCAAGCTGTTTGCCAGAATTCAAAGTCCTGTCAGATCTGCTATTATTTTCAGATGTGCATTCACGAGCAGGAGCTTCAGAAGCATGTGGAAAAACTGATCATTTATAATTGTATTTGCGTTGTATAAATAAAAGGTGCTCACTTGGGGCTGTTTCTATTTGAAGTCACTTCAAAATTCAATGAAAAGAACTGACTCAAAGGGCCAAACCCTAGGGCTATCATAGTTTCTAATTATGAAACCAGCCCAAATTTGAAACCTTTCCTGGAAGAAAAACCAGGAATATTTATTGACCTAGGATTGTTGGTGCACAGTGAGCCACAGATAATAAAATTTTTATTTTGAATCATTTCTCACTTTCTTCCAAACTCTTGTTTAGTTCAATGCTGTGAGTAAGGAAAGGAGCAATTTGAGACTGAAGCAAAACTATAACAGTGGTTATTTCAAAAAATCATAAGGATTATGAAATTATTAAAATGTTTGCAAAAATAACACTAAAATACAGTTGATTTACTTGTATTAAAACACAAATTAGAGGCAAAATTTCTCTTAAGTAGTTTTAAAGCCTTACTTTAAATAGTACCAGTTAAATGTAAATAAGGTGAATATAATAATCTATCAGAGAAATAAAGCCTGGATGCTCTTATTTCAATTCACTAGCAAATGAAAGGTAAAGTACAATTGCTTAGAAGAAAAAAAAAGGTTCAAATAGGGGTAGTACTTTTCTAAACATTCGAGAATGACCACGAAAAGTCTGATGAAGTTTTGTGGATCACGTTTTTTTCAAGTGGCCATTCAAGCAGCATGACTCATGTGATATCCTCCCTCCTTGGCCTCTTTCCACAGTCAACCAAAAATTAGTGATGAAAATCACACGAGGAGGAAACACATCAAGAAGTTTTAAATTCTGATGCATAAACATGGTTCACATCACTATGGATGCAAGACTAAAACTGTAGGTATTTTGATTACAATGAAAGGCAGGTTTAAAAACCACTAGTTGACTCTTCAATAGTTTCACTTAAATGAAGTGGAAATGAGCTATCTCTTAAACTTTTTCTTAACATTTTTAATTTTTGCCAGCCTAATTTTATTTATTACCTGATCCATGAGCTCTGACATGTGAAGCATATTTTTCTGGTTTAAGGTAACTTTTAAGCTTACTGATTTTCACCATTATGAATCAATAACATAATTTATAATATTTCCCCAACTATGGCAATATTGAACTAAAGAACATTAAACCAATTTCTCCATTACCTAACGCCTGATTATTTTTCTGAATTCTATAGTGGTTTTTTCTTTCAAATATATGTATACGTACATATATATGTGCATATATATATGGATATATGTCCATATATATACCCACACACAATATGTATATAGGCCTACAAACATATATATATACCCCACTATATGTGTGTGTGCATGTGTATACTCGCACGCGCGCACACCCGCACACGCACACATTTATCTGCAGAAAAATGTTACCTTTACGTGTTCAAATGGATCCCAAAGAGTTCAAAACCCAGGATTCATGGCACTGATCCATGGAAAGACATAATACTTAAAATCACAAAATACTTTTATGTACTCTGAGACAAATGATGCCAAACCTGCGCACATGAACATTAGAAGGCGGGAAGGATCTCTTGATTAACTTTATATAAACTCCTGACATAAAAGTGAAAAATGAAACACAAAAGAGATCTTTTTTTAGCTCAACTGTTAAAAAGCCAATTATCTACCTGTGAACGTATGCCTCATACAATACTTTGAAGACACTTCATAATCAAAGTGAGACACTCTAGCACCTGCATCCAACAGTCATTCTATCTGTGAAACTGCTAATAAAACATAAACCTGAAAGGCATTATTCCTAGCTCCGAGGCAACGTTGTCGTAATTAAGGAAAAACCTGTGCACGAGTTGGCGGAGTCCTATCTTGCGGAGTCCTCCGTCCTCGTCGAGTGGGAGGGTCACACTGGGAGAGACTAATAAGGGCAGAGATGCGTCCCCCTTCCCCACTCGCAGGGAGCTCACTCGGGCCACTCCTCGGCGGTGCGGCAGCCCGGGCCAGACTCCACTGCGCCTCTGAGGGGCTCAAACGCGCTTTCAAGGTAAGCTGCGCAGCTTTGCCACCGGCCGTTTCACTTGATCTCTCGCACACATGCCGAGTCTGTGTCATCTGCTCGTGTTTCTGGTCATTTGCGTGCATCTGCTTTTCCAGAAAATGTAAAAACTGTGCTGCACATGTAAATGTGTTTTGGTAGCTACATAATGCACACCTGCAATTACGCATTCCCATAGGTAGCTCCATGATGGGACCAAGAACGTTTGGCACGGTATGGCCACTTTAAAATGCTACACAGAATGTAGTTCGTGTTCAGATGCTCACGCAATGCAGGCTTTACGCCTTATACTTTAGTTCTAGGTGGTTTTTCTGGCTGCGTGTGTTCGTAAAGGACAGCTATGAGCACTGCTGATGCGGGTGAGAACAGACTCAAATACAGAAGAAAAAAAAATACCCACGGGGTTAAATGCACAGGACGGATAAACTCGATATAAATGCATGCCGTTAGGTCATATTTTGGGGGCTACGTCTAGAGATGTTACCGACTGGAAGCGAGGAGACAGTTAAGGGGTATAAACTGGAAGACGCGAGGTTCTGGCGCCTCGCTCTCGGGTCGGGGGTCCCTTATTCCGACCTGCGGGTATTTCTCCCAAGTGCTGCTTCGCGGGACTGCGCCGGCGGGGATGCCCGCACTCCGGCTGCCCCCCAGCCCCCGCCAGGGTCGCGGCGTCCGCTGTTGCACCTTAATTACTCTGCAGCACGCGCAGCGCGGCCCCACCGAGCGCCGCCGCCGTCCACGCCGTCCCTGCAGCCGTCGTCGCCGCGGCCGCCGCGGGGACGTCCCGGTCCGGCGCTCGGAGAACGCGGCCCCCCGCCTCCGCCGCCTCGGCCGCGAGATCCAGCCGCCACCGCCTTCAGCGCGCCGGCGCCGACGCCACCGCGGCGGTGAGGAGGGAGGCGGCGCCGCGCAGCCAGCGAGGGCACCGCGGGGTCCCGAAGAAGTTTGTTGGCGCGGAACCAAGCGCGCCGCGGTCGCCGGGCACGTTAGCTCCTTCTGGGGCGGCGGGCGTGTAAGCGAAACCTGCCCCGCGGAGGGCGCGGGAGGGAGGCAGCCGGCGAGGCGGTGGTGGTGGCCGGCCAGGTTGCCGGAGGCTCCAGAGGCACAGAGAGGTTGGGAGACAGACAGGGTACCAGAACTCTTCGCCGGCCTCAGGGCACCGTGGGCTGGGGATCCAAGGGAGGGGAACCCAGCACCCTGAAAACGCGGAGAGTTTTAATTGAACCATCCCAGAATTGCAGCAATGAGTGATCCTGAGCCCTAGCTTGAGGTTGGGGAGTGCAAGGGGAAAGGAAACAGTTGTGCTGCCTCCTTCCATTCACAATTCCAAGAAGGTTTGGTCCCATCTTCTGTTCTGCTCGGAGAAGTCTGAGGAGAAACAAGGCGGGGGGGGGGGGGGGGCAGGGATGTTTGGGACCTTCAGGAAGAATTCCAACATCTCTCCTTACCCTGACCCCCAACAAAAAGCGAAAGAGCAATGGCACTTAACTACTCTCAGTCCAAACCAAGCGGTACTGTCATTTTTAACGAGATTTTTTTTAAAGGAAAAAAAAAAACCCAAAACCCCAAAACCAAAAAACAACTTACCAAATATGTGGTTTCCAGCATCTCTTTGCTGATGCATGAGGAGAGAGCTATAGGACTCTGAGATTTTTTATATGCACCTGCAAAGGAGGAATTGGGATGTTTAAATGTTCAGATGATGCAAAATGTACCTAAAATTTCTTCCTGAGGAAGGTTGACAGGATTCTTTGAGTGGGATTATCTCTTCAGGGTGGAAAAGAGGAAGGGGGTTTCCAGGCGTAGAACAATTCATTCTCTCCCTAGGGGAAGAAAATGGAGGAACTATCTGGCACGTGCTTCCATGAGGTTCTGTTCAGTCTGATCTCTTAAACTTGCTGGCCAGACATCCAAGTGGAGTTTCCTGGGAAAGAGGGAGAAGATGTAGTGATAGAGCAGGGGAATGAGCCTGAACACGATATGAAAAGGTCAGAGAAAAACCAAAAAGGTGAAAGAAAACCAAATGTGATCATTATCACAGTTAGGACATTATCTCTGTATCGGAATCATTGGAAACTATCTAAAACAGACAGAAGCCCATCGTATTCTCCAGAAACAGGAAATTTCCATCTACTTTATGATCCTTCTGTTTAATCTCTCCTGCTGAAATTATAGTTCATTTTCCCCCAGCAGGCAGTAAAGCCTAGTGGGTATACAGAGTGGATGGTTTTAGGTGCAAGAGAATATATGGAACTAGAAACCATAGTTGTACATGGAGGTGGATGGAGCGGGGTGGGGTGATGGTGTAACTGGGTGATGGGCATCAAGGAGGGCACATGATGTAATGATCACTGGGTGTTATACGCAACTGATGAATTATTGAACTGTACATTTGAAACTAATAATGTACTATGTGTTGGCTAATTGAATTTAAATAAAAACAGAACAAAAAAACAAAAAGAAACCATATTCATATGGCTAGTTGACATCATAAATACAAATTCAAGTGAAAAATGAAAAATTAGCAGGAATACAAACTAGCAGAGCTAGAGAGATGCAAATATATAACTGGAAAAGGATGCTAGAAAAAATTGAATGAATGGGACTGGAGTTGGGTTATTCAAGGCAAGCTGCATTTGGGTCATATATTTTAAAGAGGCAGAGAATGAAGAGCAGAGGAGCAAGAGAGGGGGCATTCCAGCCAGAAGGAATGGCATGTGTGCAGGCTTAGAGGTGGGAGTGAGCAGTCATGTGCCGGGTAAGACAGAGAATCCAAGCTGGATGAAACCGGAGATGAGGAGAGCAGATAGCACTTGCCAAGGAGAGATCGGAAAGGAGAAACGGAGAGGCAAGGGGCTCTTTGGGGTGTTATGTTGTAGGCCTTTCGTGAGATAATCAGGTGAGGAAGTCTGGAAATTGTTATATGGCGGGTGCGAAAGTGGGAATAATGGGCCTTACCCATGATATCCCATGATATCGGTGAAGCCCACGGGGTCTTGATACCTCTCTTTGAGAGAAATAAAAAATAATCATGAGATTGTAAGATTATTAGATCATGAAGTTTGTAGGGCCCTCCAAATGGGAATATTAGGAAAACTAGACACGTAAGGAAAATATATATGTCTATGTTAATTTAAAATTTTAAGTGGCCTTGGATCACTGATACAGATATATGTGTGGAAATGGAGCTAGAGAATTGATATCCAAAAAAAATATAGGGCACTCATAATGATGGAAGTTGAGAATGGTACCAAAAAAAGTTGATGGAGATGATATGTCAGTGAAGTGAATCAATAAAACAAGTGGTTGAGGGTGAAGAGAATCAGTTAAGCACATTCAAAGGGAACTTGAGGTTGGACGCCCTCTGGGAAATAGGCACTAGTTTTGACATGGCAGGAGAAATAACATAGAAGTTTGGGAAAGTGTGGTAGAGTTGATCACTTTTAGGGAATTATAAACATTAAGAACCAGGGAATATATTTTCTGTGATGGAAGAAAAATTAAGTAGTATTATCTTTTGTGCATTCATTAAATAACTGAAATTATGCTCACTGAGCCTTCTTTTAGTAATAATTCTCCACCTATATCTTCTATAAATGTTAAATACGTAGTGGATATATTAACAGTTTGAACTTCCATATATTTAATTTTGGAAATGTGTTGCCTTAGACTATGTTCATTCTACAAATTGATCAAGCAGGCACCTACTAAGTGCCAGTGCTTAAACATTATTTAATGTTTGAACAGAACACAAATGATAAGATACTTTTCTTTCTACAAGATGTTCCATATAGAGAAGAGACAATGCACACGGGTTATTAAAATGCAGTGTAGGGGCACCTGGGTGGCTCAGTGGGTTGAGCCTCTGCCTCCAGCTCAGGTCATGATCTCAGGGTCCTGGGATCGAGCCCCACATCGGGCTCTCTGCTGAGTGGGGAGCCTGTTTCCCCCTCTCTCTCTGCCTGCTTCTCTGCCTACTTGTGATCTCTGTCTTTCGAATAAGTAAATGAAATCTTTAAAAAAAATAAAAGAGGTGGGTTCTGAGCTCCATTGGATTGCAAGGCAGTGAGTAAATGAGCTCTGTGATGGATCTTGCAGACTTCATAGAGGACATGGCATCTAAACTGCATGTGGAAAGCGGAGTAGATGATCACCATTTGGAAAGAGAATTGGAAGGACATCCCAGCAGCCAAAACCGCACGTGCCCAAGCCTGGCACATTTGGGGAATTATGTAGAGTTTGAAGGTGTAAAGTTTGTTTGGAAGGAGTTAGCAGGCCATGAGACTGGTCAGATGAGTTGAGGACACTGCTGTGAAAGAGCCTTGAGAGCTTCCCTTAGAAATGGCCATTGAAAAACCACCAGGAGATGTTAATAAAGCAGAGCACTAAAGTGATTCACTGTTACAGAATTCTTGAGCAGTAGGGAGATAGAATCAAGCGGAACCAGACTGAAGGAAAGGAACGTAGTTAGGAGTCTGCTGCACTTTGACAGATAAGAAACAGTAAAGAGGTGAGGTAAATTATTTTTTGTAAGGATGAAGAAGTTGGTATGGATTCAAAGAAAAATTTTTTTAAAAGATTTTATTTATTTATTTGACAGAGATCACAAGTAGGCAGAGAGGCAGGCAGAGAGAGTGAGGGAAGCAGGCTCCCCACTGAGCAGAGAGCCCCATGCGGGACTCGATCCCAGGACCCTGAGATTATGACCTGAGCCGAAGGCAGCGGCTCAACCCACTGAGCCACCCAGGCACCCCAAAGAAAATTTTTAAAAGTAGATTTGATAGACTTGAAAAAAGCTTGATTTGGAGGGGGTAAAGAATGAATTGAAAAAGATTTTAAAATTTCTAACTTAAGTTCTTAAGTTAAATATGATGCCTATAATTAAAATAAAGACATCAAGAGCTTTCTCTAGATTATAATGAAGGCAGACACCTTGCCTAAGCTTCAACAGACTTCTGCAAACTAACTTCAGTTTCAATGATAAAATTATGAAATAATGCTAGATCTGGTTCTGAGCTCTTGAGAGTTTTTGTCCTATTATTGGCTTAGAATTTAGTTCTATAGGCATGGCCTTTCAGCTGGTTTTCTCCAATAGTTTATACACTCTGCTGTAGCTTCACTAAAGATAGATTCTAAAGATTGGTAAAAGAACAAATGTGTAACACCTGTTGTTTTTGCCTATTTACAAGATGTGTGACTTCATAACACTATGGCCAGATTTTCTTGGAGTTATGTGCAGGCGTATTGGAGGGTAGTCAAGAGGTTTGATTTAAGATTTGACCCCCTATCCAGCCACACAGCATTTCTCTTTATAATGAATACTCTGAAAACATGGGTTCTTTTAGTCATTTGACAAATCACATTCACTTTTCTCAAGGTTGAAATGTGGTGTTGCTCATTTAATGCTCTATGCAAAGCAAACTAGGACTCTTCCTATTTTCTTCTTTTGCCTCTTTCATTTTCTTTCCCATGTTATTTTCTATTTCTGTCTTAACTCTAACATTCTGACTCTTTACCTAATACCAAATTTCAGAGGTGCAGAGTGAGCATTATAAAATGTTAGCAGGCATAACAGTAAAACGATTCACCTTCCAGAGGCAGATTTGGTCTGCTTTGGTTTACTCAAGAGCTTGTGCTAAGAAGTCCCTGACCATCCTATCTAGCAAGCCTGCTGTTTCATCATTCTACTTACTCTGCTTTCCTTTACTTCCTAGTGTCTGTCTTGCAAAGATAACATATGTGTTTGTTTGGTTTTGGCCTTCCTGACCAGAGTGATACCAGGGACCTCCTCAATTTGGCTCCCTGCTATATCCCCAATGACTGTTGTCTCCTCCCACGGCACATAGTGGGAAGCTCATTGTACAGATGGAATGAAAGGTTAAGATTTTCCACTGTTCGTTCGTTCGTTCCTTCCTTCCTTCCTCCCTTCCTTCCTTTCTTTTTTTTTAAGATTTATTTATTGAGAGAGAGAGAGAGGGAGCATGAGAGGGGAGAAGGTCAGAGGGAGAAGCAAACTCCCTGTGGAGCTGGGAGCCCGATGCAGGACTCGATTCCTGGACTCTGGGATCATGATCTGAGCCAAAGGCAGTTGCTTGACCAACTGAGCCACCCAGGCACCCCGTTTTCTACTGTTCCTTTCTGTCCTTTTTGTGTTCTCTGTACATGAATCTAGATTAATAAGGAATTTTTTAAAGATCCATGTCAATTAAAATATTTTGGTAGTTGCCTCATAGGTTTTCAAGAGCTAAATAAGGGAAATTTAAGGGATAGTGACTTGCCTTTTTAAATTACCTTACCCCAGTCAGGATCCAATACTATTCCAGTTGACCAGGATGGTGAGAATAATGGGTTAGAGGTAGAGTCATAGACAGACCTTCAGGCAACCTTTATCTCTTTGTTGTCATGGCAATGAGAAATCAGTTCCAGACAGGGCTATCTGCAGGATTCATAGGCTCCAGCACTGTTGCCTGCTTGAGACTGCCAGTACTGGGCACGCTCACAGTTATGACTTTGGTCCTTTGTAGTGCTGGGAAGGAACTGCCTGGGTCTGGTTAGCATCTTGATAGAGAATAGCTGAAAATTTAAAGGAAGTATAAGGGGATATGATAGTATACCCCACATCCTGATAGGTAACACCACTTCTTAGCTGAGAAGAACTGGACTTAGATCTCAGTCTCTGGGATCTTCTCTATGAGCCTTGATATTTCATATCTGTAGAATAGGGACCTGATACTTGTCTTCTGTACCACCCTTAGACCCAGGCAAAAGGTCCCTGCTCTGGCCTTACATTTTAGAAGGCCTTTATATGGCCTCACTCTAGATGTGCTCCTTCTCTCAGGGTTAAGAATCCACAGAGTTAAGGGGACCTGTCCACACAAAGCCCAAAGCTGCTAGATGAGGCTCTGGGCAGATCCTGAAATTCCCTGGCCAAATGACCCTTAGTCCTCTTACAGGACCTGGCAGACCTCTTCCTTGGGTTCATCTTCCCAGGGGCAGACTAAGTTACTGGTAGGAACCCTCCTAGGCCCCAGTGGACATCAAGGAGTGACTGCTTGCAGCTGTTGTGGACAGAGCTTATATTTACTGGTATGTTCCCATGCGTGTGGGTGAGGCTCCTCATGGTGCAGACCAAGCCAGGAATGGGAAAAAATGAGAGAAGAGCTTTGGTCCAGCCTAGAGACTAGTTCATCCTTTGCAGCCTGCTCTGTTCAGTTCTAAACTTGACTTAGACTTTCAAGCCTTTGTGAAGGTATACTTGCCAAGATAAAAGGAAAAAAAACACATTTTTCTTAGTTTTATTAGCTTTATTTGTAACTTTCATATATTTAAACATATCATATATGGATCTCATGCTCTATACCCTGCTTATGTTAGGGGTGGACATGCTTGTCTCTCAATAAATACCACATATACAAGAAATTCTGTTAAATTGTGACAATGTTGGCTTGCATTTCTTGAAGTATCTTGCTGGTCACCTAGCTGGGATCAGAGGGGAAAAAAATAGAAAATTAACAAGTTTTGATGATGAAGGAGGTTGTGGACAAAGCCCAGAATTGAGAATTCCTGAAGGGCATTGGAGGTGGGTCCAGAGCAGCAAGCAGCAGCCTGAAAACAGTGAGTTCTAAGGACAGTGAGAAGGATCTGGAGGAGAGGTCCAGAAAGACCCCAACAGAAGTTCTTCCCAACCCTGCAACTGCTTGAAGCAGAGGTTAAAGATCTGGAAAAGGTATTTTAAAAACAAACAAACAAAAAAACATGTACAAGGATTTATTTTAAAACCTTTACCGAGTTTACCTGTCCCTTTACCAAACCTTTACCAGATGTTCATAGTGGGGAAAAAAATGTTCAGAATGGAGTACATCTGTACTTAATCAGGATCAAAACAACAGAAACCTCAACTAGTAAACACCTGAGGTGATAGCGTGCGCAAAAGCCCTGAGTTTGGAAAGAGCATGGGAATTTGAGGAATAGGTAATCAGTGAAGAGAACAGTAAAATGGGGCTGGAGAGGGGGTAGGGGCTAGTTTAGTCAGGGCTTCTAGGTCATAGAAAAGCTTTTGGATTACATCTAAATTACAATGGGAAACCATTAAAGGGTAAAAGCGGGGGAGTGCCTTGATTCACCTTTTATTTTAAGAAAAGACTCTCCAGGGTGCCTGGGTGGGTCAGTCAGTTAAGCATCTGCTTTCTGCTCAGGTCATGATCCCAGCATCCTGAGATGGACCCCCACATTGGGCTTCCTGCTCAATGGGGAGTCTGCTTTACCCTCTGCCCCTCCAACCCCACCCGTGCACTTGCATGCATGTGCTCTCTCTCTCTCAAAAATAAATAAATAAAACTTTTTTTTTGGTTTTGTTTTGGTAAAAAAAGAAAGAAAGAAAAGAAAAGAAAAGCTTCTAGTGCGGTGTAGTGAGTGAATTTGGTCAAGAGCCCAGGAACCCAGTCAGGAAGCTATTGAGGAGTCTAGACCAGGGTAACCTGAATTAGGATCACAGCAGAGGAATGGAGGGCAGTGGATGGATTTGAGATGGCTTTGGGGTAACACTGATATTTGCTGACTGGATGTGGGAGATGGTGATGAGGAAGACAGAAACATCAGTGTGATGCTTGAGTTCCTGGTTTGAGCATTTTGATAGGTGCTAATTGAGACTGGGAAGAGCATGAGAGGATTAAGTTGTGGTTGGGAATCAGGCATTTAATTTGGACATAATAAATTACAGGTGTCTGTGCAACATGTAAGAGGGACTATGGAATAGGCAGCTGGCTACACAATCTAATGTTCAGAGAAGATTGGACTGGGCAAACAAATTTCCGGATTATCTGACAGATACCATTTAGAGTGAAGAGAGTGGTGAGATCACCTAAGGAGCCATTCATTGTAAAGATTTGGGCAAGGAAGGCTCACAGATCCCAGGATTAAGAAATCAGGTAGAAACAAGATTTGAGAAGGGATTTAGAAGGAAATCCCAGAGAGTGTGAGCACCGGAAGGCCAGTGAGAGTGAGGACTTCAAGAAGAAGGGAGTGGTCAACTATTGGAAATACCACCAAAAGTTGAATTAGATGGGGAGAGAAAAGGATTCTTCTTTCAAGTTCTTGCTGAACTTGGTGAGAGCCATTTCAGTGGAGGGTAGAATAACTAGGACGTTTAGTCAACTCTCCATAACATCTTCTTCAAACATTTTGCATAAATGAGATTGAAGCTAAGTGCTATCAGTCTCTAAGTGGCTCAAGGTACCAGTTGGGAGACCTCAAGATTGAGTCGATATGTTTATGGTTGTATAGCTATCTGGTCCTTTATTGTTATAATAGGGACCAAAGCTTCAATGAACATAAAGTTCTAGGATGCTTTGGCACTTCCTCATTGTCCAAATACCAATGTCAATCTCAGGCTGAGGAGATGACTATAACTAAATTTTTATGTATTATTATTTGTGAATATGTAGAGCAGATAATTATAATAGGTAATTTTTATGAATAGTATGTTCAAGGACCTTTACTATACTTTTCCCGGGTGTTAAATAATTTATCGCTAGTATTATTATCAGTTTTCAGGTAAATAAATGAAGGCTTAGTGAAATTACATAATTGTTCATGAGTGACAAAGTCCAGACATGAAACCGTGATTTCAACTACTATACTACACTGCTAACTCATCAATTCTTAGTAAGAGTTGCTTCGGAGAAATATCTCTTCAGGTCCTCTGCCCATTTTTTAACTCCATTTTTTGTTTTCTTGGTGTTGAGCTGTTTGTGTTCTTTATACATTTTGGGTATTAACTCCTTATCAGATATATAATTTCAAATTTTCTCCTATTCTGTAGGTTGCCTTTTTGTTTTGTTGATGGTTTCCTTTACTGTGTGAAAATTTTGTTGATAGTTTTCATCTGTGTTCAAAAGAGATTTGCCTGTAAATTAATTTTCTTATACTATCATTGTAAAAAAAATACAATTGTCGAATATGGTATAATAATTTTGCTGACTTAA
>ML107557.1:0-29117 GCA_003697995.1 Taxidea taxus jeffersonii | reverse complement strand
AAAAAAATACAATTGTCGAATATGGTATAATAATTTTGCTGACTTAATGATTTACCCAATTCTCTGAAATTTTTTTAAAGTGAAAGTTCAATGATGATTACTGATTAAATATCTGGTAAAATTTTCTGATTTAATCCATCTGTACCTTAAGATTATTTGTATGGTAATTTTTTATTGAATATTTAATGATTATAGTAGTGTAAAACTTACTCTTCTTTTCTTGCCTAGGTTTTAGTAATTGAAATCCCATTAAGTAACAAAAAGTTCTAGAAGATAAAAAAATTGCTGCTTAAAACTATGAATAAAGTATCTCTTCAATAATTAGATTAATATTTGTGAGTTTATTTGAAATAAAATTAATTACCTTAATAGTTACTAACTGATTTGAAATAATAGGATAAGTTTACAAGTTATATGAGGATTAGGACTATATCTAGATGAAAGAGTTCAAAAGAAATAAGACATAAAACCAGATGTTTGATATTTAGAACCACACATACGATTTTAGTATTGCAGTTGCTACTTTTAGCTATTCATCCAGAAATATCTAAAATCTTGAATTAATTTTAAAATGCTGATCTTAGGGTACTTGGCACATGCAGAATACCAAAGTTGATGGCTTTAGTTTTTTTCTAGAGTGTGTACTGACAACATTTAGACATTCGTGTGATGAATTCTTTTATATTTGAGTAAACTTTGAATGATGGCAAATAAATGATTTCATATTATTGCATATTTAGAAGTCTTAGAATAGCTATTAATAATACTGCAATTGTTAAATACACTGTAGGAGCCATTATATTTTCACTTGCAATTTATTTCCATGTTAGTTATTTCACTATAAAAATTAATTTAAATAATATTCAAGTTTTCCATTATAGGGATTCCATTTACTGAACTTTTATTGTAATACCTATAAAGTAGTAGTCTATATTTAGAAAGGCAAATGATTATGGAGGGTAACACATTTATGTTAAATATGATGTCAGTGGTAGGCTCAGTTGAGATAGGCATGACATTTATCCATTTTCTCTTTGAGCAGAAGGAAGGATTGCTTTTCACGTGTCTAGTAATCCCTCTAGTAGCAGTGATTATTCAACCCAGTAACAACATAGTTAAGTTTATAGAAAATGTAGTATCAGTTAAGACAAAATATGTAACACTAATATTCAGAAGAGAAAATAGAATTGTGAATAATAAGATTATATTTTAAAAATATAAATCATTGCATATGACACCAAAAGAACAGGTGAAAAGATAAATAGGTAAATTGGATGACATAAAAATTTAAAAAAATGCTTTGCAGCAAAGGACACAATCAAGAGAGTGAAGAGGTAACTCACAACATGGAAGAAAATATTTGCAAATCATGTCTGAAAAGGGGCAAATGTCCAGAATATGTAAACAACTCCTACAATTCAACAGAAAACCAGATTTAAAAAGGGGGAAAGGATTCAAATAGGTATTTCTCCCAATAAGATATGCAAATGGTAATAAACATAAATATGAAAAGATGTTCCACTTCACTAATCCTTAGGGAAATGAAAATCAAAAACACAATGAGATACCATCTTACACCCATTAGGATGGTTGTTATTAAAATACTACTACTAGTAGTAATAATATTGATGAGGATGTGGAGAGTTCGGAACTATTGAGCATTGTTGGTGGAAATATAAAATGGTGCAGCTGCTATGGAAAACAGTATGTTGGTTCCTCAAAAAATTCAAAATAGAATTTTCATTTGATCCAGCAATTCCATTTTTGGGTATGTACCCAAAAGAATTAAAGACATGGACTTGAACAGGTATTTGTTCATTCATGTTTATAGCAGCATTATTCACAATTAATGTCAAAAATGTCAAAAGCAACCTGAGTGTCCATCAACAGATGAATGGATAAACATAGTATATACACATACACTGCAATATTATTCAGCTTTAAAAAGGAAGGAAATTCTGACACATGCTACCACATGGATGAACCTTAGGGACAGTATGCTCAGTGAAAGAAAGTAACAAAAGGATAAAAATGGTATGATTCCACTTATATGAGTTACCTAGAGTAACCAAATTCATAGAGACAGAAAGTAAAGTGATGGTTGCCAGGGGCCGGAGGAGGGAAAAATGGGAAATCAGTGTTTCATAGTTATAGAGTCTCAGTTTTGCAAGATGAGAAGTTATGGATGGTGATGATGGTCACATAATAATATGAAGGAACTTAATGCCAATTAAAAAGATCATAGAGTTTATGTTAGGTATGTTTTACCAAGATTTAGAAATATATATACACACACACAAGTCATTTTAAGTGGTATAGCTTTAAAAAACACACTAAGAATAGAGAAGAGAAAATTTTAGAAGAGGCCTTGTGGACATTGATAATTAGGATCTAATCAGAAAATATTTTTGGAGCTTTTTCATACATATTAAGGCCTATATTGTGTTATTATGTATCATTACATATATAACCATATAGCTAATTATATAATTACAAAAATTAAATTGTAAAAATCTATTGTGTGCTTTTTGGTAAGGAGGGTTTTCTAGAGATCATGGTGAGAGGAACTATATACAAGAAGCTCAGTTCCAATATTTTGTTTTGTTGCAGATCTGTGGCCGCTTGTTCACATGGTTTCGAGGCACAATGAGGCATGCTGGCTCTTGGAAAATTTGGCTCTGGGTGGTAATGCTTCTGCTTCCTGCTTCCATTTCCGTGACGGTCAGGGACAAGTCAGGTATCCAGGCCACCTCTTTTGTCCAGTCACCAAATGTTATTTATAGCCTGCCAGTTATTTTTAAAATCATTAAAATACATTGTTGGGGTTGAGGAGGCCATAGATTAAATCTACTAGTACAAAATAAAGAATCCATTGTTTTTCCCCATTGACCTTTTATATTGCACATTGAGAATTTCTAAAACTACCTCATTTTCCCATGTGTATATTAGTCTAAATAGACTTTCTTTTCTCTCATTGATGTTTACAAATATAAATGTATGTGCATGCTTCTCTGTGTATTTTTCTCCTTTCCCCCTTTGTTATAAGTTATTCAAGTTAGAAATACATAAGTCTATCATGAGTTAGGTTTAACCAGGAACATGCCTAATCTTAATTAGGGAAAAGGGAAAAACAGAATAGGAGATATAAAAAGAAATGCAGTTTAATTATATGTAAGTTTATAATATCTCAGATGAAATAAAAGATTAATAGAGCACTTTTTGAACTAAATAGATATTTATTTGCAGTTGTTAAATTATGAACTTCACAAATGTTTCTTTTTTTTTTTTTAAAGATTTTATTTATTTATTTCACAGTCGGAGATCACAAGTAGGCAGAGAGGCAGGCAGAGAGAGAGGAGAGAATCAGGTTCCCCGCTGAGCAGAGCCCAATGTGGGGCTCGATCCCAGGACCCTGAGATCATGACCTGAGCTGAAGCAGAGGCTTTAACCCACTGAGCCACCCAGGCGCCCCTTCACAAATGTTTCTAAATGGCTTGGAGGCAATTTGAAACATTTACTCTCACCTCTGATTTTTAAGAATGATTATGTGGCTAATTTAGAAAAACCTTTCTTGAACTCTGAGTTGTAAATTACTGATCTAGATGTACTTGTAAGTCAAACTAGACACACTGGAGAAGCCATTTGCTAAGCAAAGAGAGACTTCAACTGTCCTACGCAAAGGATCACATAAGATGTATTCTGATGATGGTCAATATGATGACGTATTCTGAAACTGAGTCTTACTGTGTTTATTCTTTTGAATATATCTTTAATATGTTTTGCTAAGCAGGTATAAACACAGCCTGGTAGAGACTTTTGAGTTTGAAGCACATATAGAATCAAAACAGTCTCTTATAAAGTTATAACAAGTCTTAGTATCTCCATGTTATGTAAGTCTTTATGACTTTTATATTAATTTGGCAGGAGGTGCATTTCCTAATAATCCACATGAAAGTCTGAATATTCTACCACAGTATCAATGATATCCTGAGGCTGTCATATATTTGGGGGGGAAAACACTTTCCTTCTTCAGTGAGAAATAAATCAGAAGTGACTCAGACAAAAGGAAGTCCACAGGACAAGGAGGGTTCATTCTGATAATGTTGCTACTTTTAATTTCTTTATGTCTCTTCTTTTTTTATTTTTAAGATTTTATTTACTTATTTGACAGAGATCGCAAGTAGGTGGAGAGGCAGACAGAGACAGAGAGAGGGGGAAGCAGGCTCCCTGCTGAGCAGAGAGCCCGATATGGGGCTCGATCCCAGTACCCTGGGATCATGACCTGAGCCGAAGGCAGAGGCTTTAACCCACTGAGCCACCCAGGCGCCCCTATGTCTCTTCTTTTTAAGAACACTCATAAGTAATGCGATTTGCAACTTAAACGGAGGGGATAGGACTTCTTTAGTTAGAAAGGAAAATGAATCTCTGGTTGAGCAGGACATAGTTTTTAAGAGACATACTAGTGCATAATAAATGTTTTTCATAATGATTTGAAGGATCTACAATAAATGTATTAACAATTTTAGTTTGATCATCTGGGGTATTGATTTCTAAATCCCGTTCTGAGACTGCCATTATGCAGGACAGGTGGGGTGGGATTCAGCAATTTACGGTTTTAACAAGCTCCTCAGGTGAATCTAATGCAATGTGTCTGGCTTGGAATATTAATTGACATTTTTTCTTTTCCTTTTCTTTGTCTTGCATCTTATGCTATCATATTCCCTTTATTTCATTTTCTTTTCTTTTCTTTTTTGTTATTTTTGGCTCTAGTAACTCTTTCTTAAAAAAATTGTGGTAGGAACACTTAACACTTAAGAAATATCTAAGTGTGTAACTCAGTATTGTTGACTATAGGCACAATGTTGCACAGCAGATATCCAGAATTTAATCACCTTGTGTAACTGAAACTTCCCCATTTGGGATTCCCCAGAACGTTCTGCTTTTTCAGCTTTGGTATCTCAACTCTTTAATCAGGTTATACTGTATGTAGGACTCCTGAAATACATATATTCTGGTCCAATTAACTGTATCAAATTGATCTTTCTGAAAGATTTTCCCAAGAAGTATGAATTCAAAGTTAATCTGAGCTCTAACAAGATTCACATAACATGAAGCACTGAGGGAAATTAATACAGACAAAAATGAAGCGTTTGAGAGAAAGTGTTCCTGAAGCAACACATACTGAACGTGCCATGGAAATAGCTTAACTTCAGGTATCGTTTGCATTAATTGAAAATGTCAGCACAGCACTGTCACGGGGATTATTGAAGAATATGACACCCTGGGCATGGCCTGACAGGGGGCTCTCCTTGTGTCTTGTGTCTCTGATTCACAAGTGCAAAGTTCCCTTTTTAGTTTCCTCATGTGCAGACCTGCGCGTGTGGTCACTAACCATTTACCGGAGGGAAGTGATTACATCTAAAAATAAGATATAACAAATCTGAGGGAGAGGCTAGGGTTTCAACTCTGGAGTCTGTGAAGTTGTCAGCAGTCTACTGTTAAACCTAAATATACGAAGGATAAATTGAGCCTTCTAATTGCTTTATTTTAGCTCTATGGAATGCTTAATTATACTTGGGATATTGTTTCAGTTGGGTCAGAATTCAAGAGTAATATGGAAAGATTCAATACAACTTGAATTTTAAAATCCTGAAGCTATTAAGAATTCAGTTATTCCTTAATTTTATCAGTTTTACTATACACAATATTGAGATTGTGAGTTAAGGCATATTTATACATATTCATATTGTAGATAAACAATTTGAATGTGGCAGTCTCGGCTCAGTTGTCAAAAGAGGGTGGGGAAGAGAATCAAATTAAAAATATACATTATGTAGATCTTAAAACTTGTTTTATTCAGTTTTTTAAAACTTTCTGCTATGATAGAAGTTTATATATAGAAAAATTAAAGGTTCTTCTTTTTGTTCTACTTTCCTAAATCTGGTCTATGGCCAAAGTACTGAGTTACCATCAAAAATAATAAAAACAGAAAACCAGAGTAAGGAAAAGCAGCAAATCCCTCCCCCAACCCAGGGGCTCCTGGGTGGCTCAGTAGGTTAAACTCTGTGACTCTTTGATTTTGGCTCAGGTCACAACTTCAGGATGTGAGATAGAGCCCCTCCTTGGCCTCTGTGCGGGGTGTGGAGCATGCTTTAAGATCTCTCTCTCCTTCTCCCTCTTCTCCCTCTGCTTCTCTCCCCCTCCCCCATCTAAAAAACAAAAACCCGAAAACTCAAACCAAAACAAAAAGCCAGACTTGATAAAAGGAGAGATGGTAGAATGCCATTTCTTTTTCTTATGGTAAAACATCAGATTAGAAAACATCTTTTTCTTATGGTAAAACATCTAGATGGAATTGATTATAAACTTAGGCCCTAGACCATGAGCATATACCTTTTAAAACTAGTTTTTTGTAAATTACAAGGAAAAACTGTTACTCTGAAATTTGCTTTAATTAATTGACACACACTGTACTCTTAAACTCAGCATAGAAATTATGGTATCATATAGACTTTTATTTTGTGTTTTTAAGAATTCCTCATGCTCAGTATGGTACCATGTAACTGGCAAATATATTTTTTAACTCCTAAATTTTTAAGTGGAGGAAAGTTTCCCAATTATTAAAAAAAAAAATTATATTTCCTAACAGGTATTCTTTGGAGGAACAGCTTTGTGTTAAAACAATAACAACAACAACAGCAACAATAAACCCATAAGAAGCTGTGAAGATTTTGTGACCTTTTGTGACTTTTTTTTTTTTAAGATTTTATTTATTTATTTGTTAGAGAGCGTGTGCGAGCACAGGCAGACAGAATGGCAGGCAGAGGCAGAAGCAGGCTCCCTGCTGAGCAAGGAGCCCGATGTGGGACTCGATCCCAGGACGCTGGGATCATGACCTGAGCCGAAGGCAGCCGCTTAACCAACTGAGCCACCCAGGCGTCCCTTGTGACCTTTTTTTTAAAAATAGCTGTGTTCTCACTTCTTTTTTTACTTGTTTGGTCACTTTCCAGTGTTATTTTTGTTATATTTTGGTCTGATGATCTTTACCTATATTTGATAACAAGTGTTATTCTCCTCACCCAGGATACTCTATAATCCTTTATCAGATGTGTTATCCAAGTATGAAATATACGGGAGGTCTGCGGGCAACCAGTAACAATAAAATAAAAAGGCCTGCTTCCTCCTCAGTCCAACAGAGTCTGTTTTAGCCTTTTAAAAAAAAATGTGAAACACCAAAAGCTTCTTTTTTGCTCTGTTTATGAAAAGAAAACAAGTTCTGCATCTGTGGTAAATTACTACTCTTTACCTTCCCGACGCTAATCTTGAAGCAAAGGATGTGTTATGGGTTTTGTCACTAACAATAAGGAAAACAATTTTCCTCAATGCATGCTAGAAAAGAAGAGTGATGGGGGTGCCTACATGGCTTATTTGGTTAAGCATCCGATTCTTGGTCTCATCTCAGGTCTTGATCTCACAGTCATGTGTTCGAGTCATGGTGCTATCAGTTTTTTAAGTTTTAGTCATTTAGCAGTATCTCAAAGTGGTTCATATTTGCATTTTCCTGATTATTAATGATGTTGAGCACCTTTTCATATGCAGGTCACCAATTTGGATCTTGACTTTTGTGAAGTGCTTAAATTTTTTGTGCATTTTCAAAATAGAATTTTCAATCTTTTTCTTAGTGATTTGTGAGAGTTCTTTGTATATTCTGGATATGATACGTGATCAGATATATTACAATAGTCTGTATTGTATGATACAATCTATGTCTCTATGGTTCAGATATATTACAATATATTACAATAGTCTGTATTGTATGATACAATCTATGTCTCTATGGTTCTATAGGATCTTGGGCTCCTTTTCACTCTTTTAATGTTGCCCTTTGATTTACAAGTATTTTAATTTTAATGAAGTCCAGTTTATCAGTCTTTTGTAATGTGTGCTTTCTATATCCCTTTAAGAAACCTTTGCTTCCTCAAGTTCATGAACATCTTCTGTTTTTCTGTAGTCCTTTATTGTTTTACCTTTCTTAGTTAGGTCTGATATCATCACTAATTTATTTCTCTGCATGGTGTGAGGTAAGAGTCAAGGTTCAATGTTTTCCTATGTGGAGATGCAGTTCACCCAGAAACATTTACTGGAAAGACCATCCTTTTCCCACTGAAGTACACTGGCTCCTTTTTGGCAAATAAGAGAACCAACATGTACACAGGTCTGTTTTTGGACTCTCTACGCTCTTCCACTGACCTCTTTAGATGTACACCAATCCCACGTTATAAAAATTTCTGGTATTTGATAGTTTAAGTTCTCCAGCTTGTTCTTCATGTTTGCCTCAACTATTCTAGTTTTTTTGGAGTTCCATATAAATTTGAGAATCAGTTTGTCAGTTTCTCTCTCTCACACATACACACACACCATATGCCCCCCCCCCGTTGGGATTTTTAATTGGGATCGTACTGAATCTAGAGATAAAAGTGAGAATTGACATCTTAAAAATATTGAGTCTTGCAGTGCAAATACTTGGTTTATCCCTTCACTTATTTAGGACTTAATCTCCCTTGGCAATGTTCTTTAATTTTCAATACAGTGATCTTGATGAGATGCTTGATTTTTATAAAAATGACTATGCTTTTGGATAAAAAAAATTGGTAATGTTTACATAATATCTAATTTTACTATCATTTTGGACCCACATTCCCCTTAAGACCTCTGAGATAGGAGTTTTCAAAGTAGCTAAGTAACTACAATTATTCAGTACTACAATTTCACATATGTGTATTGCAACTTTTAAATCTGATTAAATGACAGCGCTATTTAGAATCTGATTTATTTTTCTAGTTAAATATATTTAGATGATACTCTGTCACCACCGCCTGAAGTTCATGATACAGTTGTTAAATGAAGGGCTGAGGAGCTGAGCCGTTGAACTTGGGATTCAGTACTTGCCACTTTTCATAGAGCAAGAGATCCATTTAGTTTTAAAAATTTTTTTCTCCCCTCTGTATTGAAAACTTTTAGATTATTAAACACAAATGAATTTTAGACCTGGAGAGTTAAAGTTGCAGTTGTGTGATGCCAAAATAGTTAATTCATTAGTAGTTGATAGTTAATTTTAAGAATATCTGTCCAGTTATACAGTTGCCTTGGCATAGTCTAAAAATTGGCCACATTTTTGTCTGAATTAACTATTACCTTCTTAGAATCTAGCCTGAATTAGATTTAAACATACTTCAGATAACCAAAACTTCATGCATGCATGTTCGTTACTCTATTAAGATGTTGTGGTAGTGTTGAGTATGTACACTCACTAAGTGGAGACTAAGTTTATCTTTTATTTTTTTAAATTATTATTAGGTGCCCTAGCACACAATTAACACTTTCTCAATGCTTTTACCCAATTTTTAAAATTATATGCCAATTTTGTATGGCAGATGTCTTTGCTTTTTAGTTTTATCATTATAACTTCCATGTGTATTGCTGCTTTAGTCAGTTCAGGGTGTTCTAAGAATAACATAGGCTGCATGGCTTGAAGAACAGACATTTATTTCATGCAGACCTGGAGGCTGGGAATCTTGAGATCAGGGTTCCAGCATAGCCAGGTTCTGGTGAGGGCTATCCTCCCGGTTTCCTTATATGTTAAGGAGTAGAGGAATTCCTGCTTCTCCATCCCCTTATAAGGACACCAATCCTATCAGGAAGGCTCCACTTTTATGTCCTCATCCAAACCTAATTACATCCCAAAGGCCCCACCTCTAAATACCATCATATTGGGGATCAAAGCTTCAACATACGAATTTTAGAGGGACACATTCAGTCCATAGCAGTCCCCTTCTGATTTAAAGTTTAGTATTACCTGGCAAGGAAGCCTGAATCAAATCTGTGTTCAATATAATATTGGTTCATTTGTTTTAATATTAGAATATGTTTTGAATATAAAAATTTAATGATGTTGAAGCTAGGTAATTTCCTAATGTCAAAAATGTATAGCAACAATTGGAAAGTTAGAATAATAGTAGTTGTAATAGTAATAATAATAATAATAGTAATAATAGCTAACACAAGTGTTGACTCTATGCCAGCCATATGTAATCCTCACAAATGTACTCTGAGGTGGGTGATATTCTTATCCTCAATCTATAGAACTTTAGTAAAATGGTTTATTATTCTCATTTTATCTTAAGTTTCTAATTGTATTGTCTGATTCAAACTTATTTGAAAAAAATCAACTAAAAAAGCAGTGTACATCTTCAACTTTCAATTTTTTTTTAATAGAAAAACAGTGTCCTTTACTGAGAACAGAGGGACATCAGTTTACCCAGGACAACAAAGAAAAACTTGAAGTTTCAGGTAAGCATTATAATTCTTGACAAAGAAGTGTTTTGTGTGAAATTCTCACTATATGTGTATTAAATCACAAGTGACTCTTTGACATTGTAATTTAAGATGATAACATCAATATGAGATATTAAAAATAGAGAAGATAAATGATGTAGAAAAAAGTGTTAAGAGCAGAGTACTACATTAACTAAGAACAATTCAGCCTCTTAGAGGAAAAAAAAAGTTATTCAAAATTATAGAAGTTGTATCCATTGTAGAAATTTTGAAAAAAGAAAAAGAAATTTATGAGAAAGATCTCACCACCCAAAGATAGCCATGATCCCCATTTTGGTGTACCATTCCTCTTTCTTCCTATGTCTTCCTTTCCCCTCCCTCCCTCTCTCACACACACATATATAATCTTTAATATGTATGTTGAAGTTGAAATCAAAGCATTTCCCCACGTCAATATATATTCTTCTAAGGCATGATTTTTTTTTTTTTAAAACAAGACTGCTTACATTTCAGTTGAATTGTTGTGGTATTTTTTACTTAACTAATTTCTGTCTTTAGACATTAGAAATGTTACAGTGAGCTGCTCTGATTATTTTCTTAGGATAATTGCTAGGTCAAAGAAAATTAATATTTGAGTCTTTTGAAACATATTTCATCCTCTTGGATATGTACTAAAAGGAGAAAAATGAAATCAAGTAATTTTGGTGATCCTAAACAACAGGGTTTTATTTGAAATAAATCAATCTATAGATAAGGACAACAACAACAAAAAGTCCTGTTTACAGATATCAGTATCTCTGTGGTTTCCTAAATTTAACAAAATTACTGGATTAAATCATTTGTCACATTTTATAGGTTTTGACCTAGGAGAGCGCTTTTCTCTGAGACGTGCATTTTGTGAAGGTGATAAAACCTGTTTCAAATTGGGAAGTGCATTTCTTATTAGAGATACCATGTAAGTAAAATAATAATTTTTCTTTACATTTTCATAATACTATGTAAACTATTTTCTAAAGAAATTCCAAATAATTTGTTTAAAAATAAAAATTCTCTCAGTGGTATCATACTTACTTGAATGCTATGGTACGTGGGCTATTTTTATATTCGTTGTTTTTAATAATCCCTGCAATCTGATCTTATTCTATGGTATAAAGGCCATTCACTGATACAGATATGGGTGTAATCTTCGCAGAATAGAAATTAAGTTCATTTTGAAGAAGTATTATTTATGTTTAAAATAGATACAACCAAAGCAAGATTTTCAAATGTGAACTTTAAAACATAAGATGCAAAGTAGAGTTAGAGACAAAAGTCTGCTATTTATTGTAATCATTTCTACATTTACCATGCTTCTCATAGCCCTTAAGTATTCCTCTTCCATATTCTGTGGAATACATAGTAATATAAGGTGATAACGTGACTATATCATGGTCTTGATACACACTGTATTTCAAGATTGAATTACCAAAGTTTCCCTTTGTTATCTTTACTGTTTGTTTCCTACTGATAATTCTGAGATTAAAAGAAAAAAAGTATCACGTGCCATTAAATACCGACAATTGGTCAGGAACTATACATGGCAATAATACTTCCCCCATGGTCCATATGTGATTGGAGGATGGATACACAGTAATTCAGAACTTGAGTCATCCTGAAGGTAGATAGAGCATATATGGTTATGATATTTAGTCTTTGAGTCTAAGAGGAACATTCCAATTTATGAATACACTGCAGTGAAAAAACATTAAAACTCTGGTTTAATCCCCAACACAGATGTTTTTGTGTGAAAACATATATGGATGTTTCCTCTTCTTGATGAGTAGCCTAATATTTAAGTTACCAGACAGGGTTGCTGAAAATCTTCACATTTGAATTCTCAAAGGGAAATAGCATTAATCATCTTGTTGCCTATTCTCAGATGCTCTGTTAAACTAACTCCCTCACTGACCTTTTTTTTTTTTTTTTTTGAGAAAACTTTCTTTTAAACCTTCTATTTTGTGATACGTTAGATGCATTTAGTTTAATGATGTAGTTCCTTAAAAGTAAACTGCACATTAACTGGTTAGAAATAAGAGTGTTAAGGAAGAGAGTCATCTGCTCTTGGGGGATAGAATGGGTGATCGTCAGGTGGGGCATTTCAGCAGATAGGACTGTACAGGGCTTTGATGCTGTGGGTGGCTTCTAGGCGTCTTCATAAGCAGGCATTAAACCCTCAGGGTATATAGCAGGTCTGTGCTTGGGAATTCATATCCAGTAAAGAAAAGTCAATACATATCTCATATGTATCATATAGAGAGAGACTTAGATTTTTTTTAAACTAGTCGTAGATAATTTTAATTGAAGAATTTAAGAAAGGCAATAAATTCTGTTCAAAAATTAAGGTGCGTTTTCTCTCCTGCCTTCTTTCTGACAATTTCAACTCCTGTAGTTCTGTCCAGGTGACTAAAGGATTGGAGGGAAAACTTTAAAATTCACTGGAACTGAATATAAGAAGATTTAGCTAATTTTAGGTAGTTACACTGGAAATCTTGCTGTCACATTTAGGCAATGCTGTTCCCCTTTGAATATGCATGATAATAGATATCAGCCACAGTCTGACACTTAGTTTCCGACCTTTAGCTCTAAATCATTGACTGATCCCTGGGCTATCAGTGGAAATAAATTCCCTGGCTCTGCAGAGCAGAACCCTGGTACCTCTACTGCAGGAAACTGGAGGGTATCTGGTTAAGCTGGCTAGCCAGTGTCAAGTAGCTTGGCTCATCTCCATTTACATTTCACTCACTGAGCCAAGTATGCTAGGAGGCTTCTCTTGCATGATGCCATTTTGATTTTTTAATGAGACTGGAGTAAAGTTGCAGCTATTTATGTGTTTGTAAATAAGCTGCCTTGCAGAATCAATATGGGAAAGGCAGATGCTATTTTATATGGAAAATGAGGATTCTTTCTGTGCCTGAGATGATTTTTATAGTTCTGTCATCTTCCAGCTGAGATTCACAAGGGGAGAGATTTAATGAGCGTGTTGGTCAGATACTTTTTGGCACCCTCAATACCTTGAGCCTGGCTTAACAGGGGAATCCCAAGGGCGACTCATGCAGGGACCCTACAGGTACACATTACTATACATGTAAAGGTTACACAGTCTCAAGGAACATCTGAGGGGCTTTGTATGTTTGGTTTTGCTTTAAATTTGTGTCCATTTCTTCAGTAGCCCTTGGGATAGCAAACAAAAGTATTGGTTCAGAGATTCTGGGTGGCATGGTACCTAGTTTTTGGGAATTATCTTTTAGAGGAGATTTCCTTGTTTTCTTGTATCTCCAAGTATCCCTGGTTGTGCAAAAGAAATAATTCATTATTTATATATATGTTGAGAGCTGTATCCCAGATGATTATACTCTGATTATCTTTAAATTGTGTTTTGGCAATTACCTGGGCAAAGTGGTGAAATTTTGAGAGAAAATGTACACAAAACATGCACATACTGTGGAGCACCTTATTTTCTTGGTGTAGTGTAGTTTTTACCTTTTTTTAGTTGCTTCTATAGAAACATGTTTTAAATAAAAATGTGTCAACGAAATACAAATGTCTTAGTAGTTGAATATTTTATGAGCCGATAAATGTTGAATTCTCACATATTGTTGATTCTAAAGGGGCAAAACTCTGTTTTTTGACTGGGCAATGGGGAAATTATTTGATTTCAAATGTAGCAGGGAAGCAAAATTTCCTTATTTATTATTGAATTCAAGGATAGTAAAGAGTCTTATTTCTTAGGTTCTGTAACTGAGGGCTAGTGGCTTTCCAAAATACTGTGTTGAGAAGGATTTTGAGGCCATATTAAGTTCACCAGATTAGAATGTTGTGACCCATTAGCCAAAAGAGGGGAGATGGGAGAGTTTATACATGTTTCTAGTCTGTAGTCCCTCTGATTGAGGATGATTCCTGTGAGCTGGTGTCTTTTGCAACTGAAACAGTTCCTAAGAATGAAGGGGAAATGAAGCTATGTGTGAAAAGATAATCAACACCAACTAACTTTAATAAGATTTTATGAGCTTGGATAGTATAGCTAAACATAGTGGCATAATGGATAGATATGGTCCCCTTAGCTTTTGTTGCAAATAAATAAATCTCCAGTGAAGAGGAATCTTCTCTCTTTGTCCCTCTCTTTCATTAAATTGGTGGTTGCTTTCTAGAAGCAGGGGCTATTTAGTTTTACAGCTTTACACAGGAAAAAAAGAGCTATTAGGAGCTATTTTCATTTGCATTTTATGTTTTAAAAAAAACACATAATAATCCTCCACAAAGAGGAAATGCCAAATTATATATTTTTAAGATGGGTAGTGTTTCTGAGGAGTTGTTCAAGTTCTCTGAACCTTAACAGTTCCCTTGGAGATAATCCTAAATATGGGGAAAGCTGCTTTGTGTATTGTATCATGATCCATACCTTGTGTATGCTAGTGTTGAAAGATTCACCCCATGTTCATGTCTTTTCTACATAGACCTTTACATTACCTCCAGATTTTTATCACTATAAATAATGCCACAACATGCAGGAAAGTTGTTTTTCTCTGTGTTTAGAATTGTTTCTGTAAGATTGATTTTTCACAGTAGAATTACTAGTTCATTTTTAGACATCTTGATACATACTTCTAATTATGTTTCATCCTTGTTTTCCCCTTCTATTCTGTATAATACCCAATATCTTCAGCAACATTAGATGTTATCATTTAAAGATTTTGTCATTAAATTTTGTTTTTTCAACTAAAGGCTTGTAGCAATTACAAATAAAAGCTATAGCTTACTATGTAAGTATGAGGGGTTCCTGAAATGTTTCTGTTCTGCTAAAGGGTGAATAAGAGGTGACATTCAGTAGTCATTGTAGTGCATGCAGGGTAGTATAGAGCTCCGTTCTTTTTTTTTTTTTTTAAGATTTTATTTATTTATTTGTCAGAGAGAGAGAGAGGCAGGCAGAGGGAGAAGCTGGCTCCCTGCTGAGTGAGGAGCCTGATGCTGGACTTGATTCAGGACCCCATTAATCATGACCTGAGCCAAAGGCAGATGCTTAACTGACTGAGCCACCCAGGTGTCACTAGAGCTCTCCCTTTTTATTCAGCAAGCATTTAGTGAGCTCACTATGGACTGGGCACTTTACAAGGCTCTGGGATTACAATAGTGAAAGAATGTGTGTTTAGTCTTTCCTTCTGGAACCTGCTGGATAGACACATGATGCAAGGAAAAACTGCACTTCTTTCTTGGGTTGACCAAAGAAACTGAAATGTGTTGCCTTCTGTCATCAGGCACCGGCCATGGAACTCAGTGCCACCACCCTTTCTCTTAGAAAGGCTAAACTTCCTTTAGCATCCCACACAGGGCTTATTTTCAGTCTTTCCCTAAAAAGAGCTGGTTTTCTTTCTTTCTTTTTTATTAATATATAATATAGTATTTGTTTCGGGGGCACAGGTCTGTGATTCATCAGTCTTACACAATTCACAGTACTCACCATAGCACATACCCTCCCCAGTGTCCACCACCCAGCCACTCCATCCCTCCTATCCCCTCCCCTCTAGCAACCCTCCGCTCGTTTCCCAAGATTAGGAGACTCTTATGGTTTGTCTCCCTCTCTGGTTTCGTCTTGTTTCATTTTCCCCTCCCTTCTCCCATGATCCTTTATCTTGTTTCTCAAATTCTTTATATCAGGGAGATCATATGATACTTGTCTTTCTCTGATTGACTTATTTCACTTAACATAATACCCTCTTGTTCCATCCATGTTGTTGCAAATGGCAAGACTTTTTTGATGGCTGTATAGTATTCACACACACACACACACACACACACATATATATGTATATATACATATATATATATGTGGTGTATATATATACACATATATATATATATATATACCACTTATTCTTTATCCATTCATCTGTTGATGGACATCTAGGTTCTTTCCATAGTTTGGCTATTGTGGACATTGCTGCTATAAATATTCAGGTGCACATGCCCCTTTGGATCACTACATTTGTATCTTTGGAATAAATACCAAGTAGTGTAATTGCTGGGCCATAGGGTAGCTCTATTTTCAACTTTTTGAGGAAGCTCCATGCTGTTTTCCAGAGTGACTACACCAGCTTGCATTCCCACCAACAGTGTAGGAGGGTTCCCCTTTCTCTGCATCCTGGCCAACACCTGTCATTTCCTGACTCATTAATTTTAGCTATTCTGACAGTGAGGTACCAGTAAGGTAGTACCTCACTGTGGATTTGATTTATATTTCCCTGATACTGAGTGATGTTGAGTAATTTTCATGTGTCCTTGGCCATATGAATGTCTTCTTTGCAGAAATGTCTGTTCATGTCTTCTGAAGGGCTGGTTTTCTAACCTGTCTTTCATTTTTATGGTTCTTCTTTGGGACCTCTCCAGGTTCTCAAAACCAGTTAGATTCTGTGGCTCAAAATGATGTTAAGAACTCTGATGCTGAAGCTTCTAATTTCAGGAGGATTACTTCACAATTCCATTAAACTATAGAGAATGACTATTTATGCATCCCTTGGGTTTTCATATGGGCCATTTTATCCTTTTGTAGAGAAGAAGTTTCCCATGTAAGAAAAGTGACTTCATTAAAAAGTTGTCCAGCTGTTTTTTATGAGATTGAATGACTCTAACACATAATTCTTATGTCATCACTGTATTTCCTTAATTATAGTTTGCCACATCAAAAATGTGAGGTGAATTATTAAGTCATACATTCTTTTTTTAAAATATATTTTTAAGGAATTTATTTATTTATTTATTTATCAGAGAGAGAAAGAGAAAGCACAAGCAGGGGGAGCAGCAAGGAGAGGGAAAAGCAGGTTCCCTATTGGGCAAGGGGCCTGTCATGGGACTTGATCCCAGGATCCTGGGATCATGACCTGAGCTGAAGGCAGATACTTAACCAACTGAGCCACCCAGGTGTCCCTAAGTCATACATTTTTTTAAAAGATTTTATTTATTTATTTGACAGAGAGAGACACAGTCAGAGAGGGAACGTAAGTGGGGGGAGCAGGAGAGGGAGAAGCAGGCTTCCCATTGAGCAGGGAGCCGATGTGGAGCTCTATCCCAGGACCTTGGGATCATGTCCTGAGCCAAAGGCAGAAGCTTAACTGACTGAGCCAGCCAGGCATCCCAAGTCATACATTCTTAAGATGAAAAGAAAAGCCTGATAGGTTCACAATTAGTGAATTCTTTAACTCATATGATATAGCCAAATTACATATATTAGATAGAACAGAATTTTAAGAGGATGATTATGCAGATTTTTAAGAATGCATGGAAATATTTACATCCCCATCACAAGAACCAATCATGAATCTGTTACTTTTTTCTGAAACATTTGAGGATACTGATATATTCCAGTAACAAATTGCTTTGTATAGAAATGGCTACTAAAATATAATATAATATGAAATGTTATTAGTTTAATATTTCCATTTACCAGTTTGGGAAAGATTTAATATTATCCTCAAATTTAAATATTAAAGTTGTGATTTTTCTCCGCCAAGTTCATATAATTCACTAGTGTTTGGGGAATGCTAAAGAGTATCAGTAATTGATCACATGTGTAAAGATTCTACAATATCCATACATATTTTATTTTTGTTTTGTTTTATTTTCTTTCATTTGTTTTATTTCAGAAAGAGCATTTAACACGAGATCTACCCTCTTAACACATTGGTTAGTGTATAATATATTATCGTTATCGACTATAGGTACAATGTTATACAGCATGTCTTTAGGGCTTTTTTCCTACTTTATTATGACTAATTACATGAAATTATCTTAAAATGTCCTTATGCCAGTTACTTTGAGGGTAGTGAGGAGCCAGTTAAATATACTACTTAGGAGTCATAATAATGCAAACTCATCACAAAATAATAAAATTAAGGTGTTCTGTTTTGGTAATTACTTGGGCCAATTTGACAGGCATTAATTAATCTACAGTTAGATTATATATTTGATTTTTCTTTCCTCTTCCCACATCTTTTTACCCAGTAAATCAAATATAGTAAGAGATAGAGCTTTTGCTTGAGTGAGGATTGTAAGTATGTATCTGTGGAGTGTGTATTGCAGGTGTTCAGAGTATAGAAAAGAAAGAAGGCATATAGGCATAGACTTCAAGTCATCGTTAATCTTATTTGACCCATATAAATGCTGTGAGGACTAATTAGCTATTAACCTCAGGTTGTTGCAAATGTATTGCTTTTAGGCTATAAACCTAAATTTAAGCATGATCTTAAATTTGTAAATTAGCCAGAGAATTGACTATAGTAATGTTTTGTTGTACTGGTGCTTAAGAACTTAATAAGAACTTGACAGGTTTTTTGTAGACTTGTCAGACTCTTTGTTTGGTAGAATAGCACTGGATAGGCTAAACTCCCTTCTCAAACACAGAATCAGATAGTGGAATACAATTTTAATTTCAATGATGAACTTTGAAGTGTGCGTCAGTCAAGGAAGAATAATTGTGTCAGCTAATAAACGATTAATTTATCATCATTTCAATTCCTTTAATTTAACCATGAAGGTTAATCAGAAAATAAGCAGGGTAGCCAAAAGCTGCTCATGCTATTTTATGTGACTCACATAAGCTGGGTATACCTTGTCTGTTGCCTCATTTTAATTAACACTTACATTTCCTAAAATACATGTGTTCCAGACTAGGTGAAGTTTTTATAATTCTAAGCTAAAAGTAATATATTCAAATAATTGACTTTAATAATTCCTCTCACCATGGCTATATCCATGTAATTAAGAAGCAATCACAAGTTCAGTGAAAATTTCAGTTAATATGGACACACGTGGTAGTGCTGTGTAGAATTAACATCTGGTTGGTTGAATTTGAGATTGAATTGGCCAGATGTTTTGCACCAAAGCTATTCCTCATATTTGAACCATCTCAACTTTTTCTCTCTACTTCAGAATTTCCCTGCTTCAGCTGTCCTCTGTAGTGGCTACCCTTTTGTTTTAACCCCTTCACTTGTGCTCTTAATCTTCTCCCTGCCAGTCTCCTCTAATACCTTGATCCACTCATGATCCCCTTTGCTCTTCTGTTTTCAGTGTTCTTCTCCACAGTATCCTGGCCTCTTAGTCTACAAATATATACTTAATCCTTTTCTGTTCTAGAAACATTTTCCTTTGACAATCCCTTTTACTCCCAAACTTCCCAGAGGAATAATGTTACTGACTACTTTAACTTCCTCACACATCCCTTAACCCGCCTTCTTGAACACTATGGAAATTTCTTTCAGAGTTACTGATGACCACTGTCCTGTCTCAAATGCCCCTGTAGTATTTCTGTACACTGCCTTTCTGTACCTGTTTCTCTCTACCTGTCATATTTCTGCCTGTCATTTTTGCTGATTTGAATGTTATATCTCCTGGAAAGTTTAGTACACACACTACCTTCTAAACACAGTCCTCACTGATGTCCTCAAGCAAAATTCCTTCCTTTTGTATGGCTCAGTATACTTTTCATGTAATGCTGAACTCATTCTGGCTCAGATAATCTAAATGTTCCCAGGTCTCATTAGTATTAGGTTCAAATGATGTCATAGTAACATCAGTGCTAAATTGTGATGATTTCTTTCTACCTTTCTACCTGCACAACTGTAGAACTTCAGCCCTCTCTTAAAAACAATTCTTGTTATTTTGGGGAGCCCCAAGAGTGTTGCATGTGTGCTCATGTTCAAAAGAAAGTACATTCTTGTCCTTGTATTCTAATTTCCTTGATCAGGCAAGTCACCCTTACTTTTACTGGGAGTCCTCTCCATGAAAATGCTGCTTCATGGGCCCTAGCCAACCCCTGTTCATGGCTTCTCATCTTCAGCCCTCAGATACCAGAGTTGTTCTGTGGCTTATAGCTGAGTGGGGTGTGTGTGTGTGTATGCTCTGGAGGATGAAGGTATGAGTTCAGTGATCCTCTCTGTAACTGTCCTCTGGACTTCAAGGCCATGCCCAAGGCATAGGGCTGCTTAGTGTATTTAAAAGTGTAATCCAATCAACTCTTGGCATTCTTTTTCTGACACTCAAAAGCTCATAGATATGAACTAGACATTCCTCTCTATTATCTTTACATTTCTATCTCTCTTCTAATTTACCCATAATAAGGATATATATTCCCTTTCCGGGCCCATGGGTAGCTCAGTCGGTTAGGTGTTTGCCTTCTGCTCAGGTTATGACCTCAGGGTTCTGGGATTGAGCCCCACATCGTGCTCCCTGCTTCTTCCTCTTCCTCTGCCTGCTGCTCCCCCTGCTTGTGCTCTTTCCCTTTCTCTCTCTCTGTCAAATAAATAAATAAATGAAATCATTAAAAAATATTCCCTTTGTTTATGATATAGACAGAATAAACATTTTATGATATACTGTCCTTATTATTTCTCAGTTCAGCTTTGAATGCAGTCAGAGAAGAAATTCTAACAATGTATTTCATTTGATTTCCAAGTGACATGGAAGACTCACTACATGCCAGGGACTGAGGATTTAAAGATAAATAAAGACATGGTGCCTGGCATTGAGTTATTTCTGTCTGGGAAGATAAGTATGTTAACAATTAGCTGTTATGGAATATAGTAGCAATATTTAGATGCATGTATAGATGAAGACAAACATGAAGAGATGAACAGAGGAAGCCATTTTGAGGGAACTAGGGAAAGCTTCCCAGAGGAAGTGTAAGGTAGAGGCTTGAAGGATAAGTACAGATTTGCCAGGTGACCCAGGGGGCCAGTATGCGGTAGCTGGGGTATCATTTAAAGGTCAAGGCAGTTTGAAGAATGGTGAGAAATCCTGTGTGGTAGTGAACACAGGTGGCAAGAGTGTCTGGGGTGGAGGAGACTGAAAATGGAGGCTGCGGTGCTGTTCTGAGTAGACTTAAGTGCCAGGCTAAGGGGTTTGAACTTTATTAAAAAATAAAGTGAAAGGTGAAAGATTCGATGATCTGATGAGAAACCACAGTATGTCACTTACCTCTCAGTAAAGCTGCTTAAAATAAAGTTATGGTGTGAGAGCAATAGCATTACGTTCTAGAAACAAACAGACAAAGAAAAAACAGCTGAACATATGCCCCTGGGAAAATGACAGCTTTCAGTTAGGTCAGATGATCCTGAGGCAGAAGCCAAGCCCCCAGACGCAGGAAGCACACTTCAGTTCTCAGAGGACCACTTTAGCGTGGGGTTTGACCCAGGATTTATGTTCTTTTTTGGGTGGAAACACCTGAAAAAAAAAATTAGCCTTTCAAACCTTTCTTAAGAGTGGCTTCTCTGGTCCATCCTTGATTTTTGTTATCTGGGTGTCATACAGTAGAAGGGCTTGTTTTCAACGGGTAGTTATTTACGATGTCAGGGTGAACGAATGCTAATCATAACAGACACATGATTATCAGAGAGTCATCTACGCTTTGTTTTCCCATTAACAATCTATCGGTCTGAATCCCCTTAGCTAGCAAGCACAGGAAGGCTTTCAGAGTCTGTGTCTGTGGAACTCAAACATCACCACCCGGCTTGTGGGGAAGAAATTTCAGATAAACCTTCCAGGCCCTGCTAGCCAAATTGCTTGTAACGTGACAGGTGATGGTGGGTGTCAGCTGGGAAAGAAATGACTTACTATAAACTCCAAGCATCTCTCACTTCACTCTCAGGAAATGTAACTTGTATCATATTTCTCTTCCTGGAAGATATTCAGCAAGTCAAAGGCCCCATTGATACTTGTAAATACGGAAGTTCTTCATAAACTCTGCCTCATGCTTATTTAGAATGGAAGAATTAATTTGGAAGCCAGTTCTTGATATTTAAAAATAGATCTTTTTTCCATTTAGCCATTTCATTTTAAAAGCAAAAAAGTAAATAAATGTTGGTCTTGCTAAATATGATCTGGAAAACTCACTTCATCTCTACCAAAATAGCACTTAAAAAGGGGGGGGGGCTTTTTTTCAAACCTTGTGCTATGAGCTAGTAGAAGAATTACCTCGGGAACTGTTGTCATTAGTAATTAATTTTTTAAGCACTTTGCTATCCAAATATGTACCATGCTTGATTTTGGGAATACCATATACAAAATGAAATTTCTCTAGAATAATTATGTTCTCTTTTCAGCTTATGAGCACTGAAATTATGAAAGCTTGTTACTCTTTGTACTTCTTTTTTTTAACCTTTCACTTCTTGCCTCACATTCCTTATTATTTAGTTAGGTAAAAGAACAAAAAAGAAACTGGCAGTTACTTTATTTTCCTTCCTCAATCCCCTTTTATTCTGCAATTTGGTTTTTGTCCTTTACTTTTTCCATACATGAGACAGAGATGTCACTTGCCACATTAAAAACTATGGTCCTTCTAGGAGTACTGAACAAATACATCAACTTGAACTTGCTGTACAATGAAATTATCAATTACTTAATATACAAAGAAGTAAAGAAATTTATGGGCTTCATTATGGTCTTTATTTTTCTTGACAACAAACCACCAGGGCCTACTCATGGAAACTAAATGAGATCCACTCCCTGATTCCATCTCCCTATAAAACAACTTTATCAATAAATATTTGCACATACTATAAAAGAGTGAATTATTTTTTATTTTATGATTTCTCATGCTTGCAGTGCTTCCCATCTAGAAGGGAGTATGAAAAAGCAAAGTTTATCCATTTAAAGTGGTTCTTATTGGTTTCTCATTAACTGGGCAGCCAGGAATGCCTGTGATTTGTTCAGCTGACATCCTCCTGTCCCTGAGAGACCAGACACTTCAACTTTATTAAGTTAACTTTGTGTATAGCTCTGGTTGACATTGATTTCACACCTCAGGGGATGAATGGGATAGAAGCTTACACTGCTCCCCGTGCCGGGGAAGCATTAGTATAGGGTCAGTGCTAAAGGTTCTTCTTCTATAATTATTTGAAATAGTCACATTTCTGATCATTATTTTTACTTTTTAAGGAATTGTTCATCTTTTTAGTCAGGTTACTATTCTATTGATGTTCTTCCTAAGGTATTAAAATAACAATGCATTTTCTCACCAGTAGGGTAAACACCAAGGCAGTTTATATCAGAACATGTCATGCTTTTCTTCACATTGTGTAATTATTAGTATATATGCTGTTCTCATAATTTTTACCACTTCCCAAAAATTGCGCTCATTTTTAAAGAAATGTTTGGTGATAAATCCAATTTTTCTAAGAAATAATCTCTAAGGAATATAGAGAAAATACTCCTGATTGGTTATCACCTTCTGTAGCATGGGTATCTTTCTTAAAACCCAACAGATCATAGCCTTTTTAAAGATATTACTGTGTGGTTTCAATATTTCCTAATCTGTGCTCAAAATATGATTAATGGAAAGAACTGTAATAATCTTCCCTTTTTGGCTACTGGTTACCTATGATATGCAAATGTCATGATGAATGCTTTGCTCTGAGCCCCAAGTATGATTTATTGTTGTTGTTAATATTATCATGATTGTAAACATTTTAACTATTCATTTATTTATATTCCCCCCATCTCTCCTAGTATTCAAAAAGGTGGGTTTTTTTTCCTCCCCCATAGTTGCATAACATTACTTTTAAGTCAGGTCAGTAATGATGAGGGAAATTTTATTCTTAACCCAGAGGATGCAAGCAACTTGATATACTGGAAAAAACTGACCCCAGGAATTAGAAGTCCCGAGTTCAAGTTCCATCCTGACCTCTGTCTGGCAGATGATGGGGGGCCAGTTATTTAACTTCTGTGGCTTTAATTTCTCATTTATGAGATGGTTGATCTAAATCACTCTAAAGGTTCCCTTCAACTTTAGGACTGTAGAACTACAGGAAACTCTTATGTGTGGTGTCATTTCCAAACATGGAAAGAAGAAGGAAGACTTCTGCTGAAGGATACTTTTGGTGAAATCTTCTTGGAGCAGCAGATCTATTTTGCTATAACTTGTAGAGATTTAAAATATCTTTTGGAAAGTAAGAACACTGCTTGTATTTGTTCGTAGACTCATTTTGTGTCAAACTGATTAACCTGCTTTAAATCATATAAGAGCTTGGTATTTTTCCTTCTGTTTTCCTGCTGAATGTCATATGGCATAGTCTTAAAGGTCTTAACTTTAAAGCATCATGCAAATGCAGTGTACACATGCCAGGACTGGCCATAGGTATTGTGATGGATTTTCTATGAATGGAACAAACTTTTATTTGTGCTTCCTGTAAGCCAGATACTAGTCTAATGGTTGATTTAGAGCAACAAGTCTGGAAGAGCCCCTGTTTTCATGGAAATCACATTCTAGGAGTTGTAGACAGGCAAAAAAACACTTGGTTAGTTATAAGCCTATGAAGAAAATAAAACAAGTTAATATGTTAGGTAGTAACTGAAGTGAGAACAGCTGTCAACCTTCCAGAAGAAGTGAAACAGAGCTAAGACCTGAATAGTGAGGAGAAGCCATTTAAGTAAGGACTTCTGGGTATGGTCATCTTGTGTTTTGAGAAAACAAGACGTACAAAGGCCCAAGACCCCAATGAGACTGGTGTGCTCAAGGACCAAAGTTCAGGTCATTGTGCCTGAGTCTGGGTTCCGCACAGAAACTGGAATAGGAGATGACCTGTCAGAGAAGGCAGGGGTCAGAAAAGTTAAAGCCTTGTGAGCCATGATCACAGATGTGCACATTTTATTCTAGGAACCATAGGATACTGTAGGAAGGCTGTAAGTAAGGGAGGGATGAAGTCTGATTTACATTTGAAAAGTGCATCCTACAGGGCTAGCCTGTAATGGAGGGGAAAGAGGGAGAACAAAACCATCATAGGAGTCCTGAGGAGAGACTGGCACTTTGGACTAGTAAGTGACAGTGGAGCTGAAGAGAAGTAGACAGAGTCAGGGGGCGCCTGGGTGGCTCAGTGGGTTAAAGTCTCTGCCTTCCGCTCAGGTCATGATCCCAGGGTCCTGGGATCCAGCCCCGCATGGAGCCCCGCATGGAGCTCTCTGCTCAGCAGGGAGCCTGCTTCCTTCCTTCTCTCTGCCTGCCTCTCTGCCTACTTGTGATCTTGGTCTGTCAACTAAATAAATAAATAAAGCTTAAAAAAAAAGAAGTAGAGTCAGGATCTATTCTGAAGGTAGAAACAGTAAGACTTGCTCATGGTTTTTTGTGATGGAGGTAAATAAAGGAAAGGTAATGTTCAAGAACGACTTTTAGGCTGGAGAATATGGGTGAATGGCCACACCTTTTATGGAGAGGTGGGATTCTGGTAAAGGGATGTGTTGAACAAAGTTCAATTTCAGTGATTTAATTAGAGATGCCTTTAATATCCAAGCAGAGATGCCCAGTAGAGCATGTAAGTTGACAGCACAGGTGAGGATAACAGTCAAGCTTTATTATGGTTCCATCTTCCCTTTGGCATCACCTTTCTTTTTGGAACTTTGCTCTCTAACTCCCAGTGCCTTAAGATGATGCTTGTGTTACCCAGGGATCAGAACAATGACATTTCAGTCTTTTAACTAAGGGGCATTTCCTGCACCGGATTTATTCCTCCCTCTGTCTTTTCTGTTAACTTCCTTGCTTTATCACAATCTCATTGATCTCTGTTCTATTCTTTCCAAGGTGAGAATTAATTATTAGACACCTTGTTGGTATCATGTGGCCAGTTTTTAGGGACTATTTTAGTGGTAACAGAGCTTATGTTTTATAAACACATGTGTTTTCCAGAGAGAAAGAAAGTTCTAATAGTAGAATTCTAGGTGTTTGGGCTTGTCAGCTAACATAGTCTCTGCATTCATACCATGTATACAAAAGACAGTGGATGTAAAATCCTATTTAGTAACAATTACACATACACAGAATGATTAAATGTTTCTTCTATCTCATGCCAAGATATTTCCTGTATTGCAGATATGTTTTAGACATCATCATTTTACTAATATTTCTTAAAGATTTTTTTTATTAAATCTTTTTTTTTAAGATTTTATTTATTTATTTGTTAGTGAGCACGAACACAGGCAGACAGAGTGGTAGGCAGAAGCAGAGGGAGAAGCAGGCTCCCTGCCGAGCAAGGAGCCCGATGTGGGACTCGATCCCAGGACCTTGGGATCATGACCTGAGCTGAAGGCAACTGCTTAACCAACTGAGCCACCCAGGCATCCCTCTTAAAGATTTTAAATAAATTCTGACCAGCAAGGATTTTCATTAATCAAGTGAGAAAGATTTAGAGACTATGGGAAGTATTTTATGTAGACATATACAACCCATTCTTAAATTCCTGTACAGTGAATTCCTTCATGTGTAATAAAATGTTCATTTGTATCCAACTTCATAAGTACAAGTACTGGGACTTTGTAATTAGATATTCTGTTTGAAGTATATGGAGAAAATATTGGGTAAAGTGTATTTTCATTTGAAGTTTCTTTCATCTCATCCTACTTCTTCATGACTAAACCATTCTGAGGGCTTTAGATTGGGAGTTATAGACTTCTATGACTTTTTAACCTCCCATGATAGAAAAAATAATATTTGTTACTGTTTTTTTAAAGATTTTTAAAATTTATTTATTTGACAAACAGAGATCACAAGTAGGCAGAGAGGCAGGCAGAGAGAGAGAGAGAGAGAGAGAGAGAGAGAGAGAGAAGCAGGCTCCTTGCTGAGCAGAGAGCCAGATGCAGGGCTTGATCCCAGGACCCTGAGATCTCAGGACCTGAGCCGAAGAGGCTTAACCCACTGGGCCACTCCGGTGCTCCAGTATTTGTTATTGTTAATTCCCCCTCATCTATGACCTTGAATAATATCAGATTAATTTATACTTCACTTTAAACAACAGGATTATTTTTCCTAGTCTGAAAAATAGTAGTGTTGTTTTAAAAATGATAATACAATTTATGTTCATTGTAAAAATTAAGGAAATAGTGAAACTATAAAGAAGAAAATTTAAAAATCTCTCTTAATTTTAACACTGAGAGGGAAGTACTATAATGTTAACATCTTTATGAAATCAGTTTTTTGTGGGGTCAAATCTCACTCGTTCTCAGATCTGGACATTGCCTTCGGCCGTAGCTGGTCACTATAAGGAGCCCTACTTTTGATTCTCTGCCACTTCCTGTAGAGTTTAATAGTGTTTCTTTCCATTTTATGATTGAACAGAGGGCTGCTATACATAGAGAACACCAGAGAGTGGGTGAAAACTATATTTTAGATTTTTTTCAACACTGAAATAAATTGCAAGTTCAAAGGAGTCTAAAATATGTGAATTATGAGGCTTCAGAGACACTCCAGATTGTATCTGGAACTAGTGCTCTCAGGGGCTAGTGTAAAGAGGACTCTGCAAGCAGCAAATTTCCTTTGGCACCTTTGGGTAATTTGGAATGACTTTAGTTTGACTCTCAGTGACTTTTACTTAGTCACACTAAAAAAATTGATTTTTAGATTGAACATTTTGTTAATTTGGTATATTTCTACTCTTACCTATCCCTGGGTATTTAGGTGACTTTCATTAATGTGAGGAAAAGTAGACAATGAGAAATAAAGGATTAATTACACTTAATTTTCACTAAACTTTGCATTCTTCAAATATAGGTTAGTATTAATTTATGTGGATGAACTTGCCATTTATAGCATTGAAATGCATACAATGTGTATGAAATGGAGGGAAGGTAGAAAATATCCCAATGATAATTTTTAGCCCTATAATGTATATACAATTATTATATGTATTTCATACATTTGTATCATATAAATTTCATATATAATGAATTATTTGGCAAGTAAGGATCAAAAATACTTTTCTTAATGGAAATATCACTGAATAAGCAATGGATAGAATTTCTCATAGGAAATTACGCTCCATTCAAAACTATTCAAGCATGGGTATCTTACACATAACAATCTCTCTGTTATCAGACCAGTAATCCAGTATGGCCTCTTTTATAATAGAAACTTTGGCAAGACCCAGAGAATTTTTCTGTCACATTAAGTGTGCTAGTGTGATATAAAAAAGAGACGTAGTCTATAAGAGCTGATATATTTTGTAATGTATTGTTTTTAAAATAGAGGAATTGTTCTTCAAAATTATAATTCAGCAAGTGAATCAGTTTTGGGTTTGAAAGGAGAGCAAGGATTACTGAAAGGAAAATACAGTAATTATAAGGATTTTTATCCATTATAAACTGAGAGTAGGAAAAAAAAGTCAGTTTTTCTGTAAACATAACTGAATTTATTTCAGTGTATTATTTTAAGACTGCAGTATTAATAATATTAAAGTTTATTTTTTGTCACAGAAAGAACCTTTCATAAGATATATTTTCAATTTTGAATTAGATTATGAATTATTAAAAATAATTATATTCAGTTTTATGAAATATTAAAGAATCCTATCAAAATTAAGTTGACTTTATCTGTTTCATTTGCTAGGTCACTCATTTATTTAGCAAACAGTTACAGAGTGCCCTAGTGGCAATAAACTTGAAAGAAAACAATGAAGGCTCTATGAAATGCTTCCTTGCCTTCAAAACGCTTGAAATCTCAGGAAGAGATGTGACAGGTGCTGTTATGTCTAAAATCCTAACTAGTGAGAAGAAAGGTATTTTTATGATTTTTTGCTTTGTCATGCCAGGCATGCCAACATAAGCAGTCCTTTTTTTGCTTCATTTGCACAGTGTTGGTCTGGACAGCATTTATGAAAAATCTGAGTTGATTGCCAAAATGAAAACTCCAAACTTTTCGGATAAAAATCTGAGCAATTTGGCTTCTTTTGGAAAGTGAGATCATCTGGCCGCACTGGGCCCACATTCCCATAAGGGAA
>ML107556.1:18132-29460 GCA_003697995.1 Taxidea taxus jeffersonii | reverse complement strand
GGCATGTGGCCCGCCCATTCCCAGAAGCAATTGCAAACACTTATTGAGCCCCTACTGGGTGCAGGCACTATGCTTAGTTCCTCATCTGCATAATCTCATTTGATTCTCACAAAACCTCACACGGCAGGGAACAGAAGTTACCCTATTTTATAGATGAAGAAACATGACCCAACCCAGTGATTCTTAAAATGAGTTCGTGTGTCAGCAGCAGCAGCAGTAGCAGTAGCAGCAGCACCTGGGACCTTTTTAGAAATGCAAACTCTCCGGCCCTATTCCACACTTATGAATCAGAAACTCTGAGGGTGGGACCCACCCATCTGTATTTTAATAAGACACCCCCACCCCCGCCAGAGTTTCTGACGCACTCTAGTTTGAGACCTGCGGTTCTACGAAGTGAAGTGACTGCAGGAGTTTGTCACCAGGCAGAGGTCTAGAGGATGGCAGAAGGCTGCCAGGCAGGGTGTTTATGATCTCACTGAGCACCTTACCTGGGCCAGTCACTAGAGATACTGCAGAGACCCCATAGTCTTGTGATGGATGGGGAGAAGAGAAAGGACAGACAGGTAGTCTGGCAAGTGCTACCCAAGATAACTAGGCTTAGGTGGGCCAAGCCCAGGAGCCCATAGCAGGATGGGAGGTGTCAAGAACGGCTTCCCCAAGTAGATCCCCAAGCTTGAAAAATAAATTGTAATTAGTTAGATGAAGAAGGGTGGCTATGATGTTCCAGGTGTAGGGACTACTTTGTACAAAGGCCCTGCAGAGCTACCTGAGGGTGGTTCAGTCTTGAAGAAAAAGTGGGGGGGGGGGCGGAGGAGGTACCAGATTGTGGGAGGAGGGTTCTTTGCCCTAAGAGCAAAGGAAACAGCTTTAATGGGTATTGAGAAAAGCCCTCTGGCTTCCTGGTGCAGCAGGCACTAGGGAAGATGAGGGTGGAAGGTAGAGATGCAGGGGTGCCAAGCCTTCCCCCACTCCTAGACTCAGGCTGCTTCTGCCCTCCAAGGCATCTGCTGACACTCAACCCCCAATCGCAGGAGAGGGCAGGTGCTCAGTGCCAAGACCCGCATCCCCGAGCTGGAAGCCCGCTCCTTCCGGGACTGAGAGGCGGGACTGGGGAAGCAGGACCCGTCACTGCCCCACCCTCTGCTGGCCCCACCCACCCTCTGGCCCCGCCTGCTTCCGGCCCCGCCCCTGCCCCCAGCTCCACCCTCCACCGCTGGCTGGAGGAAGCCGGGCTCTGGGCTACTGGCTTCTGTTGCTTTTGCCTCCCGTGTTCCCTTTTTCCTGCTGATGTGGCAAAGGCCGTGGGGCTACTGGGGCCTCTTCTCCCAGCTTTTCAAGGACAGGCCCTAGATGTGGCCAGGGATTCCTGGTCTGGAGCGCAGGACACTCGCGTAGCTATCCCCTCTTCTTGCCAATGAAGCCTTTGTTGCCAGCCAAGGACTGACCCGGCCTGGCCAGGTTGCCTGGCAGTGTGGACTGAGGCTGGGCAGTTCCCGATTCCAACTGTCCTTCCCAGAAAAACGTCAGCTGAACCTTAGAATCCGTTTGCAAGTTCTAGCGTAGGGAAGAATACTGTAAGATCATTAACCACTGTATGAAGTGGAGTATTCTGAGTCTAAAATCTCGGCAGGACTTACCATCTGCCCCATGGGCTTGACCTTCAGCTGGAGAACCTCCTATTCTTCCTTTTATTTGGGTATACCTTCTGCCCCCACCCAGTATCTGGCATCCAGGATGTTTCACTATGCTTTGCAATTCAATGAGGGCCTAGCATGGTGCCTTCCACTTAAATAGGTGTTCAAAAATATTGTTTAGGGAAGATCAATTTCTGCTGGATTCTGAATTCTTATCATAGGGCAAGGGCCCTCTAAGTGGGTGGGGTGGTGAGTAAAGGCATAGATGCTGGAGAGAGAAAGTGAATGCAAGGAGATGACCCATCTAGCCTTGAATATCGGGCAAAACCATGGGCATTGAGGAGCCATGGATGGTTGTTAAGCATGAGAGGGACAACACTGCTGTCATTGTACTTGATTTTTTGCGAATGTTATTGTACTGTCCGGACCCTATTGTTCTCTATACCTAGACAGTTCTCCCCCTGCCCTCTAGCTATGTAGTTAATGCGACTCCATTTTCATTTTTTATTTTTATTTATTTTTAAAAGATTTTATTTATTTATTTGTCAGAAAGAGAGAAAAAGCACTAGCAGGGGGAGTGGCAGGCAGAGGGAGAAGCAGGCTCTCTGCTGAGAGAGAGCTCGATACAGAACTCAATCCTAGGATCCTGGGATTATGACCTGAGCCAAAAGAGATGCTTAACCAACCGAGCCACCCAGGCGTCCTGCCAACTCATTTTTTAGTTCCCAGCTACACTGTTACTTCCTCAGGGAAATCTTCACTAGCAGACAGACCCTAAGGTGACCCCCTGTACCCCCACCTCCTCGTGTTCATGCCTTTGTGGAATTCCTTCCTCTTGAGTGTGAGTGGGAACTGTGACTTGCTTTTAACCAATAGACTATGGCAAAGGTGATAGGCTGTCACTCCCGTGACTGTGTTATGTAAGAGTCTTGCTAGCAGACAAGCTCTGGAGACTCTCCTTGCTAACCTGGTGAAGTAAACCACCATGTTAAGGAAGCCCACATGGCAAGCAGCTACGGGCGGTTTCTAGGACCTATGGCAGCCTCTCATAGATGGCCAGCAAGAAGTCAGGGTTCTTAGTCTGGCAGCAACCAGGAAATGAATCCTACCCACAACCTGAGGGAGCTGGAGCCCCTGAGTGAGAATATAGTCCCGCTGTCACCTTGATCATAGCCTTAGAGGAGTCCCAGAGTAGAAGACCCAGCTAAACCATGTCCAAACTCCTGACTCAGAAACTGAGATGATAAATGTATATTGTTCCAAGTCTCTAGGTCAGTAGTGACTTGATACAGAGCAGTAACTAATATACTTTCTGGCTATGTTAATTCCTTGATGTAGGTTCTCGTAGCATCATATGACTTTTCTTTCTTTCTTTTTTTTTTTAAGATTTATTTATTTATTTGACAGAAATCACAAGTAGGCAGAGAGGCAAGCAGAGAGAGAGGGGGAAGCAGGCTTTCCACTGAGCAGAGAGCCCGATGCAGGGCTCGATCCCAGAACCCTGAGATCATGACCTGAGCCGAAGGCAGAGGCTTAACCCACTGAGCCACCCAGGTGCCCCTCTTTCTTTTCTTTCTTTTTTTTTTTTTAAGATTTTATTTTTTTTTTTAAAGATTTTTATTTATTTATTTGTCAGAGAGAGAGGGAGAGAGAGCGAACGAGCACAGGCAGACAGAGAGGTAGGCAGAGGGAGAAGCAGACTCCCTGCTGAGCAAGGAGCCCGATGTGGGACTCGATCCCAGGACTCTGGGATCATGACCTGAGCCGAAGGCAGCTGCTTAACCAACTGAGCCACCCAGGCGTCCCCCTCTTTCTTTTTTTAATGTGCTTTTTCATCCTCCTCTTTTTTGTGGCCATTTATTTACTTATTTATATTTTTTCTAAGAATTTATTTATTTGACAAGAAGAGACACAGCGAGAGAGGGAACACAAGTAGGGGGAATGAGAGAGGGAGAAGCAGGCTTCCCGCTGAGCAGGGAGCCCGATGGGGGGCTCGATTCCAGGACACTGGGATCATGACCTGAGCTGAAGGGAGATGCATAACGACTGAGCCACCTAGGTGCCCCTGTGGCCATTTACTTACATATACCATTTGATGAATGCTATGTCTTCATGAGGGCAATTTTGTGCATCACTTTGCCCCCAGAGTCTCTCTTGGTACCTGACACACAGAAGAAAATCTACAAGTATTAGCTGCATGTGTTAGTGAGTCAATGCTCTTATTTAATCTTTACGACAACCTGGCTAAGTAGGAACCTTTGTTACATATGAAGAAAAGGAAACCAGTTATTAACAGACACTTGAAGGTATACTAAACAAAATCTTATTATCTTATACCTACAAATTTTGGTTTATATATGCCACCGTATCCTAATTTTTAGTGTAACTACAGAAGAAATGCTTTGGAAGCAGGGGGTAAATTGCATGGCATGACATCCTTCATGGTGTTTTGTGTGTTCTAAAAAGCGCGACCATCAAAAAATACTCTGCGGCTCCTTTGAGTTTCCCAAAGACTTAACTCTGACTTAAATCATTGTTTGGAAACTCCCACCCTGTCCCTGTCCTTTTCTGACCTGACACAAACAGGCCCTCACTGGCCAGCGCTCCATGTGATTCTAGCTGTTTGCCAACATCATGCTCATTGATTTCATAAATTCTACATCTCTGGCAAGATTTGCAGGTTTTTTTGGTACTCCCCGTGTGCCATGCTCGCAGGGGTCAAAGCCATCTGACTGCAGGACGCTGTTAAACTCCAAATCCATTCTGCTTGGATCTCTGCGCTCAGAAGCCTCCCACAGCTCCCAGTCTCACACCTCCAGCTGCCACCGTCCTCTTCCACTCCGTCCCCCTCCCCCACTCCACAGCCACCCATCTACCACCTCTTGGATCCACAAGCACACCAGGCACACTCCCCACTTTGCCCTGGCAGTTCCCATGGTGCTCTTTCCCCAGACACCCTCATGGCTCACTCCTTCACCCCTCTCAAGACGACTCAGATGCCACTTTTCTACCCTGATCACTCCCATCCACCGCTCTTGTTCGAATCATTTCCAGGACCATGAGTGACCTTCTTATATGCTACATACTTTACTGATTTATGATATTTGCTGTTTGTCTTCCTCTTCACAAGAATGTAGGCCCCAGGAGGACAAGACCTGTCTTTGCTGATATATCCCAAGAACGGTGTCTTGCACAGAGTAGGTCTCCAGGAAAGGTCAGTGGGTGAGGGTCCCACATCTCTGACGGTCTTGCCTCTAACTCAAAGTCTCCATCCCCTGCCGCCGGCCCATCTCCTTCTGGCCTCTCTGCCCAGGACTCCAGCCCCTTCCTAGGTCATATGACTTGTCACCAGCGTCTGCAGGACTCCGGAGGGCCTTCCTGGGGCGCCAATGTGTTGACCTCGCTATGTTCCTGCCACATCTCCAGCAGGCGTGAGACACTAAATTCCCGTTTGTGTTTTGTTTAAGGGCAAGAGGATTAGGGAGGAAGGAGGAAGGAGATGATGAGGGAAGCAACGGGCAGAGTGGAGAGGGTGGAGAGAGGACTGTCACAGGTCTCCTTGGGGCCCCCACCCAGCCCACGTTCCAAGCAGCTCGGAGGAGCAGCCAGCCGGCAGCGGGTGAGGGCTGCGTGCCACGTACCCCGAGCCGAGTGCCATGTGGCCAAAGCAGTCCCGTTGAGTCATGGGACACATAGCCACACTACTTTGTAGAGTTTGGTGTGTGGAGTATTTTTGTTTTTTACAGCCCAGCTGTCTGTGTAATGACTTCCTTCCCTCGGCCTTGTTCACGGAGGTGTCCCTGAGCGACCAGCTGAGTCACCACATTCCTCGCAGCTTAAAGCACTGGCCCCAGCACCAAGGCCCAGTTCCTTCATGTAGATGGGACCTCTCAAGGCAGGCAGGGGGTGCCCAGAAAGACGGGCTCTGGAGCTCCCCTTTTGAACCTGCACCCTCCCCCGCCCTGCAAAAAACATGGTTAAAAACCGAGTAGAGATGGAGAGAAATTCCATCTGCTAAGCATGAGGGAGGGGCTGAGGGAGGGCCACATCCATGTGCCACAGCCTGAAGAATCATTTGTCCATGACCATGAAGTCAATACAAAATGAGGGAGAGGGAGGGACGAGGCACGGATGTTTGTGCCGCGTGAAGAGACAGAAACCCAAAGGAAGACTGGGGACTCTCCATGCCCAGCTGGCAGGAAGAGAAAATGGCTTAGCCCTTCCATAAAATAAGCAGGTAATTCTCAGTAACATTACGTATGCATAGGACACAGAGGTTATTCATTTCACTCTTTGTAATATATTTGGGATGTTTGCTCAGATACATATAAGACGAGGAGGTTATTTAGAATAGCATTATTCATGGCATGGGTGAATGGGAAGCAAGGGACGTGCTTAAGGAAGGAGCTAGTAAACCATGGTGGAGGTCTGCCTTGGAATTCCACACAGCTCTGAGAAGTAATGAAATAGGTCTGCATGCAGGAGCATGGACTTGCAGAGAGCTAAGTGGGGAAAGCAGTCCAAAAGCTTGAAAGCACAACGCTTCTCATTTTATTGAGATGTGACTGATGTACAGTAAACCGCACTTATTTAAGGTGTATGATTTGAGTTTCGACATGTGTAATTACCCATGAAACTGCCACCATGATCAAGATAATGAATATACCGATCACCTCCAAGTAAGAAGTACATCAATATGGATTCAAATGGGCAGAGGTCTAACACCTGTGGTTAAGTTTTTAAAAAGTTCAACGGTGTGTCCTATAATCCCACAGTTATATTAATGAAAAATATTTAGATATCCTGAAAAAAATCTGGAAGAACACACACAAAACAAAATTATGTTCATTGCTGGGGATCTTGCGAAAATAGCCTGGCCCTGTTTGGCGAGTACGTCTTGCATTTCAGTAGGACTCTTGCCCTCCTTTATGGTCTCCAGGTCTCCTGTGAAGTTTTAGTACACTAGAAATTCATCATTATGTTCCCCTAACTTTGAGTAACTTTATTGAAATGTCACTGAGGTCCTCATAATGAACCCCAACGTAAGGCGTGCCTGACTCTCGTTCTCCACCCCCACATCAGACTTCCTTCCCCCAACTACCTTCAGCTCACATCTAGGACAATTTTCTGTCATCATCCCTCCAGACTGGAGATATTCCAGCAGGGGAGTGGTTGTGGCTGGGGACAAAAGAGTGATTCCCCAACTTGTTTGCAAATCCACCTTTTTTTTTTTTTTTAAAGATTTCATTTACCCATTTGACAGAGATCACAAGTAGGCAAAGAGCCAGGCAGAGATAGAGGAGGAAGCAGATTCCTCGCTGAGCAAAGAGCCGGATGTGAGGCTCGATCCCACGACCCTGGGACCACTACTGGAGCCGAAGGCAAAGGCCTTAACTCACTGAGCCACCCAGGCGGCCCCCCCATCTTTTTTTTTTTAAGTAATCTTTATGCCCATCATGGGGCTCAAACTCATGACCCTGAGATCAAGAGTTGCATGCTCCACTGACTGAGCCAGCCAGGTACCCTGCAAATGCATCTTTTATTTATTTTTTTGAAGATTTTATTTATTTATTTGAGACAGAGCGCGCGAGCGCTCACACAAGTGGAGGGAGGGGCAGAAGGAGAGGGAGGAGAAGACTCCCTGCTGACCAGGAGCCTAATTTGGGATTTTTTTTTTTTCTAATTTGGGATTTTATCTCAGGACCCTGGGATCATAACCTGAGCTGAAGGCAGATGCCCAACCAACTGAGCCACCCAGGTACCCGCAAATCCATCTTTTATTACCATTCTTCATATATCTCATAAGTACAGGAGGGGCAAAGATTGTGGGAGCAGGGGGCATGTTGAATTTTGTCTGGTTATGGGTTTTATATAAAAGCAGTCATTAAATGTGGAGGTTCTCTTGTCTCTGGCTTCTTTCACTCCCCATTGTTTATGAGTCTACCATGTTGTTGTGTGCAGGTGTGGTTCGTTTTTTGTGCAGTATAAAGCATTCCATTGAGTGAATATACCACAATTTATGCTTTCTACTAATTGCCATATGGGTTGTTTCCAGTTTGGGGCTGTTTTAAATAATGCTGCTGTGAACATTCTTGTACATGTCTACCTGTCTACCTGGGCATGTATTTCTCTTAGGTATATACTTTGGAGCAGAATTGCTGCGTTATAGGTATGCCTATGCTTAATTATAAAAAATAATGCCCAACTGTTGCCCAAAGTACACTCCCCCCAGCAATATATGAGAGCTCCCCTTGTGCATTTACCAACAGTTTTCACCAGGAACTGGTACTATCAGACTTCGTATTTTAGCCATCTGTTGGGTTTGTAGTAGGTGTTCTCTCTGCTCATTTCCCTGATTACTAACGAGGCTCAGCACCTTTCATACATTTATTAGCCATTTGGATTTTCTTTTTTTTTTAAGATTTTATTTATTTATTTGACAGACAGAGATCACAAGTAGGCAGAGAAGCAGGCAGAGAGAGAGGAGGAAGCAGGCTGCCTGCTGAGCAGAGAGCCCGATGCAAGACTCAATCCCAGGACCCTGGGATTATGACCTGAGCTGAAGGCAGAGGCTTTAACCCACTGAGCCACCCAGGCACCCCCCACCATTTGGATTTTCTTTATGTGAAGTCAAGACCTCTGTTCTTGACCATTTTTCCACTGCTCTGTGTTTTTCATTATTTCTTTATAGTAGTTTTTTGTATATTCTGGATATAAACCCTTTGCCAGTTATGTTCATTGTTAATCTTTCTCCTCTGTGGCTAATGATGTTTCTTGATGAACAAAAGTTCTTAACTGTAAAGATTTTATTTATTTATGTGAGAGAGAGAGAGAGTGAGATAGAGAGCACGAGAGGAGAGAGGTCAGCAGGAGAAGCAGACTCCCTGCCAAGCAGGGAGCCCGATTCAGTTCTTGACACTGGGACTTCAGGATCATGACCTGAGCTGAAGGCAGTCACTTAACCAACTGAGCCACTCAGGCGCCCCTAAGTTCTTAACTGTAAAGAAGTCCAATGTATCAGTCTCTCACTTGAGGTTAGTGCTATTTCGGTCTTGTTTAAGAAAACTTACCCACCTGGGGCACCTGGGTGGCTCAGTGGGTTAAAGCCTCTGCCTTCGGCTCGGGTCATGATCCTAGGGATGGAGCCCTGCATCATCGGGCTCTCTGCTCTGCGGGGAGCCTGCTTCCCCCCCACACCCAACCTTTCTGCCTGCCTCTCTGCCTACTTGTGATCTCTGTCTGTCCAAGAAATAAAATTTTTTAAAAAGATTTTATTTATTTATTTATCTGACAGATCACAAGTAGGCAGAGAGGCAGGCAGAGAGAGAGGAGGAAGCAGGCTCCCCGCAGAGCAGAGAGCCCGATGTGGGGCTCGACCCCAGGACCCCAGGATCATGACCCAAGCCAAAGGCAGAGGCTTCAACCCACTGAGCCACCCAGGTGCCCCTAAATAAAATCTTAAAAAAAAAAAAAAGAAAGAAAACTTACCTTCCCTTGATGTTATAAAGATATTGTATGTTATCTTCTAAAGCTTTATTGGTTTACCTTTTGTATTTTAGTCCATAATCTAATAGAAATTTGGCTTTTGAGTGTGGTGTGTGATGAGATTCCAATGCCATTTTCCCCGTATGGATATTCCATTGACTCAACACTATTTATTCAAGTTCATTTCCCCACACTGTTCTGTAATCTAACATTAATCTGTCTTTTTTGGGGTGGGCAGGTCTTTCTTTTGTCCATTCGTTTTTGTCTACTCTTATGCCAGTACCACACCGTCTTAATTATTAGAGCTTTATTACAAATTTTGTGAGCTGATAGAATAAATCCTCTCCACCTTGTACTTCTTCAGGAGTAAGGTTAGCCGTTCTCAGCCTTCCGCAGTTACATATAAATTTTTTTTTAATATTTTATTTATTTATTTCACAGACAGATCACAAGTCAGACAGAGATCACAAGTAGGCAGAGAGGCAGGCAGAGAGAGAGGGGTAAGCAGGCTCCCCGCTGAGCAGAGAGCCCGATGCGGGGCTCGATCCCAGGACCCTGGGATCATGACCCGAGCTGAAGGCAGAGGTTCCAACCCACTGAGCCACCCAGGCGCCCCTACATATAAATTTTTATTAGAATGATCTCGTCAAGTGCCATGTGAAAATCAGCTGGGATTGCTTTGAATCTATAGACCAACTGGTGAGAATGACAGCCTTACAGTATTGAGTCTTCTCATCTATTAACATGTGTACTCTCTCCACTATTCATTTATTCTTTAATGTCTGTGAAAATGTTCAAGGTTTTCTCCATAGAGGTCATACAGGTCTTTTGTTAGATCCATTTTTGGTACTTTGTATTTTTTTTTTCTTTTGCTATTTCAAAACTCTTCTGACTATTCTTAAAAAACAATTTTCTGACATTTGCTGGAATATAGAAGTGAGCTTGATGTTGGGTTATTGATTTTGAAACCTGGAAAAGAGCCTTCATCAGAACTTGCCTGACTATGGTGTCATCCTGATCTCAGCCTGCCAGCCTTCAAAATGGGAGAAAATAAATTTCTGTTGTTTATAAACTATCCAGTTTGTGATATTTTGTTATAGCAGCTACACTAAGGCAATAATTTATTGGTTCTAAAAGTTTATTTGAGATTTCCTAGGGTTTTCTACCTACATAATTGTGTCATTTTTAAAGAAAGACAGTTTTACTTTTTCCTTTCCTATCTTTATGACTTTTTATTTTCTTTTTCTTGCCTTATTGCCCTGGCTAGGACAGCTTGTAAAATGTTGATTAGAGGTGGTAATAACTAATATTCTTCTCTGTTCCTGATTTTAGAGAGGAAAATGCTCACTATTTTGCCATTAAGAATGCTGTTGGTTCTAGTCCCCCCTGCCCCCATATCTCCTATATCAGATTGAGGAAGTTGTCTTCTATCTTTAGATTGCTGAGGGTTTTTGTTGTGAATAAGTGTTGAATTTTGTCAAATGCTTTTTTTTAACATCTATTCAGATAATCAAATTATTTTTCCCTTTTAATCTGTTAATGTGGTTGGTTGATTTTTAACTGTTAAACCAATTTGCATTCCTGAGATAATCTCCACTTGGTTATGACTTCTTATCCTCTTAATCTGTTCTGTATTTGATTTCCTAACATTTTGTTTAGGACTGTTGTACTGACGGTCACAAGAGATAGTGGTCTATATTTTTTCTTGTTATGTTCTTGCCAGGTTTTGGTGATACAATGAGCTGACCTTATAAAATAAGTTGGGAAGTGTTCTCTTTATTTTCTAAGAGAATTTGTATAAGATAGGTACTACTTCTTATTTAAAATTTTAGCTAGAGTATTTTACTTTTTAACCTATATGCCCTCATATTAAAATATATCATAAACATCATATAGATGAGTCTTGTATTTTGTTTAAATTTGTCCTGTTGATCTTTTTCTTTTTGTTAGACTATTTAGTCCACCTACATTTAATATAGTTACCAATAGGGTGACAAACCATTCACATCTATAATCCTGTTGTCTGCTTTTTGTCCTACCTTGTTTTTGTTCCCACTTTCCTCTTTTTGTTTCTTCTTTTGGATCAAGTATTTTTTTATTATTCTATTTTATCTTCTCCACTAGATTTTTCCACATTGTGGTAAAAGAAACACAACATTTGACATCATAATTATTTTTAAGTGTAGTTTCCTAGTCTTAAGTACATTCA
>ML107556.1:0-17732 GCA_003697995.1 Taxidea taxus jeffersonii | reverse complement strand
GCCCCGGGAAACAGAATCTTAAGCAGGCTCCACACCCAGCACAGAGCCCACCTGGGGCCCTGTCTCACAACCCTGAGATCACGACCTGAGCCAAAAACAAGAGTTGGTCTTTAACCATCTGAGCCACCCAGGCATCCTGAGAATTTTCTCCCGTTTTGAAACTGAAAAATATTCTTTATTATTTTTAAAGATTTATTTTTTTAGGAGAGAGAGAGAGAGCGGGCATGTGTGAGCTTGGGAAGGAGCAGAGGGAAAGGGAGAAGGAGAGAAGTAGGGTTCCTGCTGAGTGCCGAGCCAGGGTGTGGGATTCAATCTCACGATCCTGAAATCATGACCTGAGCTGAAATCAAGAGCCAGCTGCTTAACTGCCTGAACCACCCAAGCCTCAAGACTGAATAACAGTCTACTGTGTGTGTATATACCACATTTTGTTTTTCCATTCATCTGTCAATGGACATTTGGTTTCCTTCTACCTTTTGGCTATTGTGAATGCTGCTGTTATGAACAAGGGTGTACAAATGTCTGTTCCGAGTTCCTGCTTCCAGTTCTTTTTGATATAAGCCTAGAAGTAGAATTTTTGGTACATATGGTAGTTCTATGTTTAATTTTTTGAGGAACCATCATACTGTTTTCCACAGCAGCTGCACTATTTTACGTCCCCACAAATAACACACAAATGTTCCAGTTTCTCTGCATCTACGCCAACATCTGTTTTTTTTTCTTTTCTTTTTTGGATAATAACCATCCTGACGATTGTGAAGTGGTATCTCATGATTTTTATTTGTCTAAGCTTGGCTTTTATCTCCACGAATGTAATGTGTTTGGCTGTTTTTTGGTTTCTGATAATTTCTTGTATTTGAGGTTATCATAAGTCTGCTTCTTTGTTGTTTTACTTGTTTCCTCTTGGGGTGCCTTGTCTTCTTATGTTCCTGGCTGCATTTGTGGATTAGGCATTGTAAAACATTTTAAAAATCGTTTGTAGAAACTATTTTAAGGTTAGAATGGTATAAACCTCTTCAAAAGAGGTGCTCTTTTTTTTTTTTTTTTTTTTTGGTTTTAAGTATTTATTTGATTGTGAAAGAGAGTAAGAACTGGAGGGGTAGAGTGAGAGAGAAAATCTGAAGCAGACTCTGCACTGAGTGGGGAGCCTGACGTGGGGTTCAATCTCACGACCCTGAGACCTTGACCTGAGCCAAAACCAAGAGTGGGGTCACTTAACGGGCTGTGCCACTCAGGCACCCCAAAGAGACATTTCTCCCCTAAGTCCTAGAAGGGCTAACCATTTAGGATCCTTTTGCTCTGTATTCAGAGCTTGACATTATCTAGTCCACTCAGATGACTTGAAACCATCTGTGAAAGGAATGGATCACTTCCAGTTCACATCTTCTCTTAAATTAAAGCTCTTCAGGATCCTAGATTAAAGTAAAGTGTAAAGAGTTTTGTTGGCTCAGGGCTTGAATGTCACACTGAAGAGTCTAGAGAGGGATGGGCAGTTGCTGGTCAGTCGGCTTTGTCAGGGGCCAGCATATTGAATCTTAGTTCTGTGGTCCAGTATGGGAAAAGGAGGAAAGCAAACTGGGCCAGTGTGGGCTAGGGATACAGAACCAGGCAGAGAGCTAGTCTGTCCTCGCTGAGGTGGTATAAGGCATGGGGTCTACCAGGTGGCCTATGGCTGAGAGAAGCCAAGACAGCAGAGAACCTGTAGGTCATAGTTTACTTGGGCCAGAAACAGGTTCTCTTCTCTGGTCCTGGGCAACCTTTCTGGCCAGTGACTCCTCTGAGCCAGCCGGTGACCACTTGTGTGATCTTGGCTGAGCCTAGATACCCTGGACAGCTTCATTATGGTTCTCTCTGGGCCTATTCTGATCCCTCATTTCTGGTCTCCACCTACCATATTGTCCCTACTCAGTTCACTTCAGTAAAGCCTCATTGCTCTTAGGATAGGACTTAAATTATTACCAAGAACTTCAAGGCTGTACATGATCTGGCCACTGGCCACCTCTCCAGCCTTATCTCCTCCAATTATCTCCCTCATTGTACATTTTCCTTCTTCTTTGTTTAAAGTACCACAGGGCCTATGCATGTGCTGTTCCCTCTATAGGGAGTACTCTTCTTGCCCCTATTTGCCTATTGTTATGGACTAAATATATGTATCCCCCCAGAATTCATATGTTGAAGTCCTAACCCCCCAGTGTGCCTATATTTGGAGTAAGAGAATCATTAAGATTAATTGAGGTCATAAGGGCAGGGTCTTGATCCACTGGAATTAGTGTCCTTGTAGGCAGAGACACCAGAGAGCTCATTTTCCCTCTCTTCCTGTGCACAAATACTGAGGAAAGGTCATATGAGGACATAGCAAGAAAGCAGCCATCTGCAAGCCAGGAAGATTGTTCTCACCAAAAACCAAATTGGCTGGGGCTTTGATGTTGGACTTCCAGCCTCAAGAACTGTGAGAAAATTTATTTCCCTTGTTTAAGCCACCTGGTCTATGGTGTTTTGTTATGGCAGCCCGAGCAGACTAATACATCTAATTTAACCACTGTTTTCCCCTTTAGATTTCATACCAACTATTTCCCTAAACATCTTTGAGCCAAAGCCTCCTATTAGTGGATCTCACAGTACCACGTACTGTGTAAGATTATGTTTTTGATTATTTGACCAATGTCTGCCTTACTAACTAGACTGTAAGGTACATGAAGGTCTCTGGCTTTTATTCAGGGCTACATACTCAGAACCTAATACCAGGCAAGGCACAATACATTTTGCGGGGGCTTGGGCGGGGGAGAGGTGGGTGGGGACAAACAGTGCCTTGAGCTGGGAGGGTTTTATGGACATTCAAACCCCTCTCTGATCCAACAGAAACTATATACTTATAATCAAGATGTGACTCTCAGATCCTGTGATAAACCTCAGGATCCTGCGCATCATGTCTGGCTCAGGTCCTGGGCTGGGCTGGGCTGGGCCAGCAGAACCCCATTTGTAAGGACAGGCGGAAGACTGGCTCTGACATCAGGACACCATTATATGTTTCTTACGGTGTTCTCTTTGTAACTACTGTTATATAGTATACACACAATTGTATTCCCCCTACCTGTTCCCACAGATCAGTTCATTTTTAAAACCAGAAATTTGTCTAATGGGCAGTTGGGGCCACTGGGGTATCAGAGAGGGCTCACTCAGAGTGCAGAAACCACACCAGTAACTTGAATAAGGGACCTTTAATATGAATAATTCTTAGCTAACGAAAGGTGGTCAGTAACTAAAAGGGTCAAAAGAGAGCTCCAAAGAATGTAGGCATAGTAACTATAGACCGTACCTACCATCTCTAGGGCTGAGGCAGAGTGACCAAGGAGAGGACAAACTAGCAAGCGCCTGTCCCCCAACCCCAAGGTGAGATTGGGGTCTTGTTAGAGCAGGAATTTAGCCCAGTGGACGGTGGAGATGTTTGATGGATGGCCACAGGCTATAGACCAGAAGCAGGCTGAACTGCTCACTAGAGGGTGAGCACCGCTGGGTCTCCCTAGACCACAGACAACCATAGGAGCAAGAACAGAGTGGAATCAGGAAGGTTCTGAACCAGGAAGCCCCTTATGATTTTTTTTTTTTTTTTTGGTAAATTTCTCCGACCTTCTCTACTGATAGAGCCTAACATTGTGCCACTAGCAGAAGGGAAATGCTTATAGAATTCAGCTCCAGGATCAAAGGGCAAGGCAAAGAAGGGTAGTTATATTCCCAACTCAATAACTGGTTATTGAGTACGTGCTGTTTTCTCTGCCTGGAGTCCTCTCCTCCTCCCTCAATTCTTCAGACTCAGCTCCCGTGGAAGGACTTTCTACACCCCCCTATATTGTATTAATTATGTCCTTCTCTCTGCTTCCCAAAGCAGGTAGCACATACATGTAGTGTTACAGATTTCCTTCCATTTTTTAAGGGTTTTTTGTTGTTGTTGTTGATTTTAAGGATTTTATTTACTTGACAGAGAGACAGTGCACAAGCAAGGGGAGCAGGAGACTGAGAAGCAGGCTCCCTGCTGATCCCAGGACGCTGGGACCTAACCTGAGCTGAAGGCAAATGCTCAATGGACTGAGAGACTCAGGTGCCCCATATTTCTTCCAAAAGTACTTCTTTATATGTCTTTCTCATTTGAAAATCTCATTTCCTTAGTGCTTGGGAGAATGCCTTGTTTACCTCCACATCCCACAGTACCTGGATTGGAATAGATGCTCAAAAAGTTTGTTGAGTAAATGAACATATTCCATATATACTCTTTTTTTTTTTAAGATTTTATTTATTTGCCAGAGAGAGAGAGAGAGAGAGTACACACAAGCAGGCAGAGAGGCAGGCAGAGGCAGCAAGAGAAGCAGGCTCCCTGCCGAGCAAGGAGCCCGATGTGGGACTCCATCCCAGGATGCTGGGATCACGACCCGAGCTGAAGGCAGCAGCCTAACCAACTGAGCCACCCTGGCGTCCTTCCATATATACTCTTATTCATTCAAGGAATATATAGTGAGGACCTCACCATGTCAGGCCATGTTCCAGATACTGCAGATGAACAACACAAATCCCTGCCCTCAGAACATTACAGATGATATTAAGGTCATAAGGGCTATAAGGAAAAGCAAAGCGGGATGAGGGGAGAGAGAATAATGGGGGAGGGTGGGGGGAATACAATTGTGTGTATACTATATAACAGTAGTTATATAGTATAGGAGAGGCAGTTAGAGAAGGGAAGGAGTGTTGTTGGGTAGGGGGAGGTCACAGTAGGCTCTTGGAGGCCCTTGACAAAAAGAGTTTGATTTTTGCTCTGAGTGGGATGAGAAGGCATTGGAGGCTTTAGAGAAGGGGAGAAATATGCTTTGACTTACGTTTTAACAGAATCCTTCTAGCTTCTTGAGAACAAGTTCTCTGAGAGCAGAGTGAATCAGGGAGAGCAGGTAGAAGGTTACTCTAATATTCCAGGGAGAACATGACAAAGGCTCAAAGGAGGGTATTTAAAAGGTATTTGCTATTGGATTACATGTGCGATATGTTGATAGGAAAAGAGGAGTTAACTATGACTTCAAGTTTTGGCCGGAGCCACCAGACAGATGTAATTGATCTTAAATGAGGTGGGGAAGACTGAAAGGAGCAAATTGAGGGGCCAGTTCCAGAGTTTGGCTTTGGACATGTCAAGTTTGACACATTGCTCAATACTTTATATGTTCACTGTTTTTCAGAATCTGAGGGTTAAAATGCAACCTGATGTTCAAGTGAGCTTTATTTATTGAACACCAGGTACTGTGCAGAAAGCTTAATGCGTGCTGTCATTTAAATCTTTCAATCACTTCTACTGGCTTAATTACTAATATTTTCATTGCTCTTTTTGGATCAAAGATTAAATGGCATGTCCAAAGTCACCCAGCCAATTATTAATCTGTCAATATAATGGAGATCCGGGATGCCAACCTAGATGTGTCAGACTGTGGAGCTCTTGCTGTGTATTAATCACTGGATTCTAAAGGTCGGGGACCACTTTCTGAGCATATCTGCCGTAGACTTGGGCTCCATGACAACACAGGTATCTGCAACGTGTGACGGAAAAAACACAGAAAGGCCCAACCCCATCCTGGGTGTTACAGGTGACACAATGGAAGCTGTTAAGAAAGGACAGCATTATTGTACCTGCGGGGACTGATGCTTGCAAGTTCTCAAGTACCCGAAGATTTAATGTTAAAAAGCCATCAGAGGTTGTTGTCCTTTAGAAACAGAAGAGACGAAAAACTGCAGTGGAGCATTGGTGGGAGGAAAGAAAGACCAACTCCCAGGCCATGCTTGTTGGGAAACACGGGACCGTAGGGAGAGGGGCCAGGCAGGGACCAGGATCCCTGCCCTGCCTACATCCTTTCGAAAGAGTAGCCTTGTGTGACCTTCCCTAGGTGGTCCTCCATAAAGACCAGGATATGGAGCACAAAAGCCGGGAACCTCTGGGGCCGCAGCATCCGCCCCCTGTGCCCTCCTTCCCCGCCCCCTTCAGTCTCCAAGCGGGGAAAAGCGGGACGACGCCTGCGCATGCGTCCGGGGCAAGGTCCGCTCCCCGCGACGTCAGGGGGCTCGCGCCCGCACTAAAGCCCCGCCCCCCCCGGGCGCAAGAGGCGACCTGGGCGGGGGGCCTCGGGCCCCGCCCCCAGCCGAGCCGAGCGGGGCCGAGCGGAGCCGAGCAGCCCCGAGCGCTGCCGAGCCGAGCCGAGCCGAGCGGCCCAGAGTCGGTTGGTGCAGCTGCGTCCCCGCCGCCCAGCAGTCCGAGGCTCCGGCGTCGCCGCCGCCTCCGCGGGCCCTGCGCCGGCCGCCCGCCCGCCCGCCGGGAGGGAGGTCCGGAGCGCGGGGAGAGCGGCCCGGCCGCGGGCGCCGCCGCCGCCGCTGCCAGGTGAGCGCCCGCCGCGGCCCGCCGGCCCCGCGCGCCCCCGCGACTGTCAGTCTCCGTGTGTGTGTCTCTCTCTGCCTGTCAGCCCCCCGTGTCTGCCCCAGCTGCCTCCCGCCACGCCTGACCCCCCGGCTCTGCCCGCGGCGGCCGCCCGCCCCTCCCGCCCGCTGCCCCGGGTCTTTCTGTCAGCCGCCAGCACCCCCATGCGCGCAGGCTCCGCCCCTTCCCCCCGAAGCCCCGCCTTCGCCCCATCTGTCAGCACCCCCCCCACTCAGCCCCGGGGCTCGTGCGTCCTGGGGCTCGGTGTAGACCCCGCGGGCCGCAGCCGCGACGGGAGCGCCAGGGGGCACGGAGGGGAGGGGGGCGCCCGCAGATGCCCGGCCGACCCCGCGAGGGTGCGTGTCCCAGCGCGCGGTGCGGGACCGCGTGGGCGCCCGGGAGCCCCGAGAGGGGGGCGCGCGCGGCGGGGCGGGGATGCCGGGCCGCCCGGAGCCCCTCGCTGCGGCGCCCGTGGGCCGCTGCGGGCGTGGGGCAGCCCCTGCCCCCGGCGTGGAGAGCGCCAGCTCCGCCGAGGAGGCAGCTGAGCCGGGGACTCCATCCGCTTGGGGGTACAGTAGAGCCCTGAACCCCGGGACCCCTGTTTGCCCACGCGAAAACACTCACCGTGGGCCCGGGGTGCCCAGATGCCGAGAGTGGCGTGTGAGCGCCGTTTGGGGTTTCCATTCAGAGAAGCCTGTCGGAAGTGATTGAGGAGCGGGTGGGATGTGGAGCTTAGGTGGAAAGTGTTTGAGAGCTTGAGTCACTTTGAGTTGCGTGGTTTGCATTTCTGAGCAGTGATTGCCCTGGGCTTGTGCCCTGGGAGAAACTGTGGTGTGGTGGGGAGGAGAGGTTGGGTAGAGGAGGAGGGAGGGCACACTCCTTTCTGTTTTTATCTGTGTCATGTGAACACATAGTATTTATTCAGGAGACTCCACACATCTTCGGTTTAAAGAGGGGGCGACAGTAGTTTCCATGTATCCGTGTTCTTGTGCGTTGTTGTGTTGACGTTCTTTATTTGTAGTAAACTTGGCGTCGCGGTATTTAGAAACCGAGAGAAAACGCGTCCTGAAACAATTGGTATTTTGCCGGATTGTCCTCAACCACGGGGAAAGAGCCAAACGCGCCCTTCATTAGCTGGAACAACTTATTCGGGCTTAATTTGTTTCTAAGAGACATACAGTGGAAAAATCCAGAAGCAGCAAAGTAGTATCAAAGAGTCTTAGGAAATTAATGAAAGGGCCCTTCTATTGCTGCCTTGGAAAGATGGTATCAAAGTAGCTGTAGAGGACAGAGCTACTATGTAATGATAAACATATTAACCAAGTTGGTTTTGTGACCTTGATACATGGAGCAGCGCTTGATTTGTGCAGTGCTTCGTTAACGGGCAAACATTGCATGGAAGTGGGGTAGTTTTTGGAGAAAATGTTCCCTGTGTTTTGTTTTGTTTTCATATTTAAGTATGGCTTCAGACTAGAGCAGTCTCCTGGTAGGAGTTGCTTTTTTTTTTTTTAAGACAACATTAAAAATTACAAAAGTAATTTACATTTAAAGCACTAAACTAGGAAAACAAAAACTTGGGGGAAAAACTGTAATCCCACAAACGATAGGAAACCACAGTTAGGTATTTATCCTTTTAGTCTTTTGTTCCTCTGCATAAGTATTTTTTTCCTTACAAAAATGCTACCATACTAGGAGATTCTTTTATCATATGCTTTTTTCCTACTTATAATTAGATTATGTATAATCTTACAGATTACGTATGCCTCATACATAAAGGCATGAGAGGAGGAGGATGGATGTAGGGATTCACTGGTGATTACACGAAATTCTTTGCTTAATCTGATTTGCAACTTTAAAATACTCTGAAGCTGGAGGTGTTGTCTCCTCTTCTGTAGGTATGTATTGGACCTATTTATTACCCATAAAACTTGTGTGTGAGTAAGAACTTGTGTTCCCTTTGTGATACTTTAAAAAAATAAATTGGATCCTCTGCTTAGAGCGCTCCAGTAGCTTCTCATTTTAAAGTAAAATATGAAGTCCTTGCCCTGGCTAACTAGGCTACCTCCCTGTTCTCACTTCCAGTTTTGCCAAACACATCTCTTTGCTACTCCTTTAAAACTTTAAGCATATGCCAGCCTCAGTGCTTTTGCATTTTCTATTCCTTCTGCCTAGAACTCTGTTCCCTGGATATCATAGTTCTTGGCTCAGGTCTCTGCTCAGATGTAACTTTATCAGGCTTTCCTGACCCTTCTAGGTAAAATACACCCCATCCCCCTACCCTCCTTAACCCTCCTTAACCTTACTTTTCTTCATAGCACTTACTCCCACTGGTGAGTATATATTTATTTGTTGGTTTATGTCTCTTCTCCCCTATTCACCCAGAAATGTGAGACTTTCCACTGATGTGCCCTCAGGGCTCAAAACAGCACCTGACACATTATACCTGCTTAATATTTGTTGAATGGATGAGTGAATGAATGCTCGTTATCTATCCATTCTTATCACCTTCCTGTAGCCTCCTAGCCTTTTAGATAGGTCTATCCTGGAGTGGCACAACAACCCGTTAGAAGTCAAGATAGTCCTTTCCTTTAGGTAACTGAGAAGAAGACTTTTACAAGTGAGGCTTATAGTCTTAGAATTATAGTCTTGATCTAACTTGAACAATCGAGGGAAGAAACATTTTTGGCAATTGTTACTGGCTCTCTTTTGTATGCATTATCCCTTGTGTCACATTGGAAATCTTTGAAAAGTATAAAGTATCCAGTTATGTTTACAGCTGTGATTTCAATTCGGTAGTTCTTAGTGATAGTACAAGCCTCAAGAGCATAGTGAGTTTTTTTGTGTCAACAGATACCCAGAGATATAATTACAGCTTTAATGTGTTTTCATTTGAGGAGTAGCTGTTATATTTACTTATTTTCCTGGCAATTCTATCCTTTTCAACTCCTTATCAGTTTTTGGATGGCCTCACAGGTATACTTAAGTTTTTTTTTTTTCTCTCAACATTTTGAAATAAATCCTTGATCTCTGAGCATTTTACATCTCTCATGTGACTCTTGAACAGTTTGAAAGTACCAGTTTCATCTTTCAGTATGAAATGATATCTGTAGTAAAACATAATTGCATTTTCATTATAAGGATGGGGAAAATTGTATCTTGGGATAGAATTTTTATAGAAAGGAAATGGCATGAATGTAAGCTTTTTTAAAAGCTTGAATTTCAATTAGACTAGTTTTTGGAAAAAAAAATCCTTGTTTTTTGCTCATAAGGAAAAGGATTCCTTTGTATACAATCCAGAGACCTTCAAAAATGTTTTTTTCTTATGCCTCAAATATACAAGAACTTGGGGAAAAATTCTAAATGAGAGTTTTCTTTTAATGGCCTAAAAGGAATGCATTAAGAATTTATTTTTATTTGTTCCTTAGGCCTTTATTGAGCACATAGTTGGGGCAGTTCTATGTGTTTGTGCATGGGCTGCATGACGATGACGATCATGTGCAGTTTTAGATTACCAACCTGCTTTCTTTTCTTTCATTTTTTAAAAAAGATTATTTATTTGACAGAGATAGAGCAAGAGCACAGGCAGGGGGAGTGGAAAAGGGAGAAGAAAGGTCCCCACTGAGCAGGGTGCCCGATCCAGGGCTCGTTTCCAGGACCCTGAGATCATGACCTGAGCCAAAGGCAGACGTTTAACTGACTGAGCCATCCAGGCACACACCAACCTGATTTCTTATTATTTCTTCTCTTTTGTCACTTGGCTACCTCCCTTTTGTCATCATATTCTCTCCCTAAATGATCTCATCCATTCCTAGGACTTTAATACCCTTTGGATGCTACCACCCTTCCCTTGGTTAGATCTCCTCCTGGACCTTTCTCTCGTGCTAGTCTTGCATTTTTATCCATAGCCTTCCTGCTGTCTCTACTTGCTGCCCCACTGTCATCTCAAACCTCATAGGCCCAAAATATCTCCCTCTCCACCCTCCAGATTTATATTCCTCATTCCTGATGCCTGTCTCCCCTCCCTCCCAGCTTTCTTCGCCCCCTGCCTTCCTGTCCTCTCATTGTTCAAGCCAAACACCTGAAGGTGTCTTCGATTCTTCCTGATTCTTCACCCCACATCCAACCCATAAGCACAGCCTGTTGGCCGGGGCTCAGAATACCTCAATTCCTGCCTTCCCTCCGTCCTCCTAATCCGGTTGCCATCCTCTCAGCCGGGTGACTGCCTCTGCCTGTACTTGTCTCTCAGCTTCTGCTCTGGCCTGTTCCTGCCTTCTTCTAACCCCTGTTCCCATTGTGGCTGGAGTGATGCTACTAAAAGCAAACCAGATCATGTTACCCGCCCCCCCAACCCCCAGCCTCCGGCCCTGCAGTGGCTTCCCACTGCACTTAGACCCACACCCACACTTCTTAATCTGAGGTGCTCGGCTTCTGTCTCTCCCTCTCCAACCTTGCTCAGCCATTCTTTCAGGTTGGAACTGTCAGTTCCTCTAATTTGCCATATCTCCTCCTCCTTCTGTACAGGCCCTTCTCTCTTCCTTGGCACCCTTCCCCTATTCTTCTCCTAAAGATTCTTTTCCCACATTTGCTCTCAGCTAAAATGTCCCTCCTTGGAGGGGCCTTTTCTGATCACCCCTTACCTGGTAGCTTCCTCCCTGTTGTCCCGTCTCAGTACCCGTGCATTTCCGGCTTAGTGCTTCACCAAAATTCTAAGTATCTCATTGATATGTTTCCTTCTTTTTTACCTGCTCTCCCAGGACACTGCAAGACCTACGAGGGCAGAGAGAGCCTTGGCCTGTTTATGGTGCAGTCCTGGCACTCAGTGTTCTGCCTTGAATCCAATGGGTGCAGGTCCTCAATACCTTTTGAATACTAGGTGGTTTTTTTTTTTTTCCCTAAAGATTTTATTTATTTATTTGACAAAGAGAGAGAGATCACAAGTAGGCAGAGAGGCAGGCAGAGAGAGAGGGGGAAACAGGCTCCCCTCTAAGCAGAGAGCCCAATGCGGTCTCGATCCCAGGACTCTGAGATCATGACCTGAGCCTAAGGCAGAGGCTTAACCTACAGATTCACCCAGGCACCCTTGAATATTAATTTCAATAACAGCTAATGATTTTTGAGACTTTTTGTGTGTCAGGTCCAGTGTTAAGTGCAATCATGTATTATCTTTTTTTTTTAAATCATGTATTATCTTTAAATCTTTGGGAGAACTGACAAAGGTGCCTGTGATTATTACATTATCATTTCTGCATCCTAGTTGGAAAAAATGAGCTTAGAGGAATAAATTTTATAGTTACGCAGCTAAGAAAGTGGTGGAGCTAGGATTTTAATCTATGTGATCTGACTGTAGAAACTTTCCTCCTATTCATTACTGCCTCCTGATGTGAATGCAGGGATGAATGAATGTGAAATAGGCCATAATAGTAATGTTTGAGGGTTCTGAGCATACACTGGAGTATAAAAATTGGATTAGGGTGCTGCGTTTCCTGGGAAATTGCTGTTAAAAATCACTATGCCAAAGCACATAGATTAGTTTGAGTTCTGTTTTAATTTTGCCTTTGCTGCTTTCTAACTGTAAGCCTGTGGGCAAATTACTTAACATGTCTAAGTCTGTTTTTTCAGCTGTAAATGGAGAAAAATAATAGTTCTTATCTCACAGGGTCATTGTGAGTAACATAATTATACAGAAAAACACAGTGAATGTTGGCTATTAATGTTATAAGGAGGGAAAAAGCCCTCAGGAAGAGACTTGTAGCCCCATCAAGAAATTCGAGTTTGGGTAAGAATAGAAGACCATAACTAACAGTATTGTTTTGCTGATTCTGGCTTTGAATTTATAAAAATGACCAGGGAATTAACTATTTGGCTTGTGATTTATAATCATTCTACTGATGTATGACAACTTTATGTTTAGATTCATACTTGTTAAATGCTTGAGGTAAGATAGTTTTCTTTTTAAACTCCTTTTCATCTTAAAGATTCTCAGGTTCTCAGGATAGATCTTTTGAGAGGCTGGCCATTTTTGAGAGTCTGGCTAGTTTTTTCTCTTTCATCAGAAAGATACTCACCAGGGGTGCTTGGGTGGCTTAGTTAGGTAAGCAGCAGACTCTTAATTTCGGCCCAGGTCATGATCTCAGGGTCTGGGGATTGAGCCCAACATCAGGCTTAGCATGAGTCTGCTTGGGATTCTCTCTCTCCATCTGCCCCTCACCCCCCTCTAAAATAAATAAAATTAAAAAAAATATTGGAGCACAGTTGAATTTTCTGGTGTGTTGGCTTAGGATCAAGTGCTCATTTGGTTGTTTCCAACAACTCTATGAGGTAGAGGGTGAGGTTGTCTGCTAAGACTAAGTGAGAAGAGGTCAAAGGGAGAAGAAGGAGATTTGACATATAATTGAGGTCAGGAAGAGTGAACTTAGGGCAATGTCCATGATTTCCTGACAGTATACAGGGCTCTGTTGAGGTAGGAGACCATGGGTAGATTGGGGTATCAGTACCATTCAGCTGCCAGGTTTGGGGAGCATGTAAGGCATATGGTTGGATTGAGCCAGGGCTGAGGTTTGCTGGCAGAAGGATGGTGGAGCAGAGGCTCTGGGTATTGGCCAGGGAGTGCTTAACGTGACAGGTAAGGGTTTTTAGGCCGGATGAGAAGGAGAAAAGGACCAGAGATGTTGATGAAGTCAAGGAGTGTGTGTGTGTTTGTATTGGACCAATAGAGTAATGGGAGGACATGGTTAGACAGGGACATGTGAGTGGAAGATTTTAGAGCTGGAACAGTTAATTATTGGACATGATGGGCTCCTAGGTTTTGCCACAGACACGAATGGCTAAAATGAAGTGAACTCAATGAAGATGAGTGACATCAAGGAGCTCAGGTAACTGAGAGGCTGGAGAGTTGTTTGGGTCATCCATGTGGTCAGAAATCCCATCCCGGGGATGGCAGGCATCTGGGGTGGAGAGAAGGAAAGTGTGCCAAGTCTTCAGTGAATGAAGTACCAGCAAGGTGTTTGACCACCCTATAGGAGCCTCGGAAGGGGAGGGGGTTTTGCCTGAGGACAGTGGAAGAGCAAAGACCTTTCTACTTTATTGGTTGCAGGGTCTCTTTGGAAGGAGTTGCCTTGGCCCAGGTTCATTATGCTTCAGAAGGAATCCCCATTCAAGTAGGTGGCACCCGTGACATGTTGTATGTGTTTCTGAGCTTGGTCATGAAATCATCTGAGGGTGTGTGTTAAAAATACAGATGTCGGGGCCCTCTCCGGGGGCCACTGGATTTGAGTGTATAGGAGAGGGGACTGAGAATATATATTTTAAACTCTCCCACTGCCACACACATACCTGGTAGTTCTTTATAATTAGTCAAGTTTGGGGAACACAGCTATAGTATTTAAGATCGTGGGGTCTGGAAACTGACTGCATGGGTATGAAGGAGATGAGGCTGATAGGCATGAGCCTTGGCTCATGACTCTTAATAGCTTAGCTTTCCAGATCTGTCTGGTATCGGAAGCAGTGAAGTGAGGGACCCACCGTTAGAGGTGAACATGTTGACCACAGCAAGGAGAGAAACCACAGCAAGGAGAGCCGGAAACGCTGTATGAAATAATTCAATGGACAGCAGTTTGGGGACATTCATTGCCTCAGTGGTCCCTGAATACGTTAACTAATCATAATTGTCCTGTTCAATGGGAAGAGGTCAGGTTATGAGGCTGAGAAGGAAGTAGTACAACTTCGAATGCTTTCTGTCCGAAGCTGGAATGTTGTAGTGCTTCAGTCACCCTTCTGATCAACTTACATGACACATTTCTGTCTCTGAAGATGTAGGACTAAAACATTTACTCCTTGACAAGCTAAAGACAAGGGCGGTAATTATTCCCAAGGGGCTGTATACATGGTTAGATACTTAATATCACCGTGGCGGCAGCCCTACCCCCTCGCCCCCTTCTCTGTTTTTTTTTCACCAAGAAAATCCTATTCCTTTCATGACAAGAAAAGGGACTCCTGCAAAAGAATAGCTGCTGGGAGGGAACTTAGAGTTAGTCATTCTTGGCTGACTATTTAGAATCCCCTGTTGATAGTAAGGAGGTTTGAGTTTGAGTTGCAGTCTTTAGAATATTTAAACTTCACTTCCAGCCTGGTTTGTCATACCCAAACACTAAAGCTGCAGGAGAAGAATGCTGTCAGCCTTGCTAGAAGTAGTTGCTGTGGACCTCAAGTCTAAAACTCGATTTGCTCTATCGTGTGTTCCGTTTCTTATTTCCTTTGAGCACGGCTGGTACTGACGAGCCTGGCTTTCAAACTGCTGAGCTGGGTGCCAAACTCGGCATAGCGTGTTGGTTATACTCCTGGCACTTACTACGTCCTTCCACTTACTGCTTCATCTCCTTGGTGAACTACAGGGCGCCGCCTGAATGCACATCTTGAAACCGAGAAAACGTGGCAATGGAAGTTTAGTAATGCCAGTTCAACCAGAACTTTCCATTTGCATGTTGAGATTTCTTTAAAAAGTAATTCCAGTTTAAAAAAAAAATAGAAGGGCACCTGGGTGGCTCGGTGGGTTAAGGCCTCGGGTCATGATCCTAGGGTCCTGGGATCGAGACCCGCATCGGGCTTTCTGCTCGGCGGGGAGCCTGCTTCCCCCCGACTCTCTCTCTGCCTGCCTCTCTGCCTACTTGTGATTTGTCAAATAAATAAATAAAATCTTAAAAAAAAATAGAAATTCAGAATATTTTTCCCTCTTAGGAAAACATCTAAAGCTGAGAAATACTGAACAGATGCCAATGAATATTTTCATGATAGTATTTTAATATCACACTTACCTGCCCTACACAGCTCAAGAACCCCTGAATTCTGTTGTATTCAGTATTACGAAGGCTCTGCTGTATTTTGGTACTCTTTATAATGTTTCAACCACTAAATGTACTCAGTTCATGAAGTGTTTGTATGCGTACTGTGAACTGGGCAGCAAGGGGTTAAAAAAGGTCTCTGTTTTCAAACGTTTTGTAAGAGTTAGACAAGACACTTTAAATCTCTGACCTCAGGCAGACTCGGCTGCATGCTGCAAGGAGGTATAATCAAAATGTAGGCTCTCAGACGAAAGAGGTTATTTCCTGCGGTGAGTGGAAGTGGCGAGAGGGGATGGGAGGGCGCTTTCAGGGAGTGTTTTATTCACACAGGATCTTGAAGATCTGGTAACATTTGGAACTGTTATATGTGATAGTTTCTGTTTACTAAGACATCTATTTTAGCTAGACTACAGAGATACGTTGGTGCTTACTGAATTAACTTGCACTCATCCAGAATGCCTCACTCCTTAATTATTTTGGGTAACTGGTCTTTGTAATTAAGTATAAAGTATTTAGGAATGTATGGTGGAGAAGGGCTTTTATGGAAACCCTTAAAAATAATCTTGGGATCATAGTAGATGTCTCAAATTCTCAAAGAATTGGAAATACAGTGCTATGGTGGCAAACAGAAAGCCAGAGTGATAATGGAAGGTATATGTTTAGGTCTATGGTTTAGGATTTGAGGGAAGAAGGAACTCTAAGTGAGGTTGGTGAGGCCTTTATAGGAAAGGAATAGTCAGCCGTATTAGGAGACCTCTTGAATACTCACCATCTCATTTCCAAGTGTCTTTCTTGGGAATGGTAGGCAGTGAGGGAGGAGAGCCCTATGGGCTGGGGCCATGATAAACGGAAGGAGGCCAGCTCCTCCTCATTCTCCCTTGTTCTAGCATGGGTAAGCACAGAGGGTTTTACAGAATGGGTCTACGTGTTCCAGGCCTCTGTGTGCCTTGTTTCTGGGCTTGGCCTGCCTCAAAGCTACGTATTTGTGCCAGAGTGAAGGCTCTTTGGCTGATATATGTCCATTTGGGCGAATCCTCCTTTGGCAAGCTCATTTCTTGCCATGGTATGTTAGCTACAACTGGACCACTGTGCCACCCTTGCACATGGTCATTGTTAGGTCTGAGACCTTGCGGTCAGTTTTTCCTTTCCCATATAAGACTGAATTTTCCCCTCTTCTCCTTGCCCTGTCAATTCAACACTTAATTTTCTAGGAAGCTGAAAACATACTGTTTGCTACCTTTTGTGCTGAAATGGGACCCTGGCTCAGAATTCTGATCTTTTTGGGAATCAGCATATACAGTTTTGAAAAAAATAGTATTTTTTTTGTTTATTCCTGATAATGCCAGTAGCATTTTAATAGCTATTTGGCAATACTGTACACACCCATTTTACCATGCAGGTAACTAAAGCAACTCTAAGAAAATGAATCTAGTCGCTCCCCAATAATGTCCTTATTTTGTGCCTCCTGTGTATCAGGTTCTATGCTAGACACCAGTGGGGAGCAATTAGACATGGTCTTTCTCTGGCCTCATGCTGCTTCCAAGTCTGGTGGATCCATGGCTGGGAAGCCACGAAAGATTTATACATAAATGGGCCTGGAGGCAGAAAGGCCTGGGGTATAGTCCTTGTGCCATTTACCAATGACATGACCTTAGGCGTTTGACTCTCTTTTTTGTCAACAGTAATATACAAATATTTTAACAAGGTTTATAAGAGTTTTATAATAAATGACACTACCTAGAAAAGAGCTTTAAGAAGGTCAGTTTACTATATATGCAAATATAGTGGAGTAATCCGTCCCTGCTTTGACTAATAGGAATGGCTAATGGAGGGTTTCCACTACTCTGTGGCTTCAGGGTACACTGTGTACTTCAGAGAATCCCCAGATGTAATACTGAGACTAAATACTATTAATATTTCATTAATTTTTAATGCTTTTAAATAATTAGAAAACAAACAATTTTTTGGTGTCTAAGGTTAATATAGAGTATTTAGTCATTCCTAATGAACGATAGATTTAATACATACTGGCATTATTTCAGAAAACAGTGCTCCTAGATATTTACTGTCCAACCAGAAATTTATTACTCCAGCAATGGCTTTGTGATAATACTAAGAGTGTAATACATAACATGGAGTTACAGAGTAGAAAGACAAAAGTTTCTCTGAACAATAATTAAAATAGAATAAGAGTACCACTTGTAAATTGTAGGAGATATCTTTAGTTTTTACAGATTTAGGTAGATAAACATCCCAAATCCAAAATCATCCATTTTGGACTATCTGGTTCCTTTTTGTCTGACCTTCTGTTGTTTTATGGTCGCTCCTCCTGTATATCCCTGAAGATCTAAGGCCTTTCATTGTGGGTATTTTTTGTAGTAACCTAGACAAGACCTTAGCCTTTTGAAACCTCAGTTTAACCATAAAATGTGCCTTTTCCTTGCTATATCTACTTC
>ML107554.1:12848-25464 GCA_003697995.1 Taxidea taxus jeffersonii | reverse complement strand
ACACATCTAGAAATCTGCCAGAATTACAATTCTGTGAATTAGACAAAAGTTGGTTATATCTATACCAGTACAATGTCCCTCATTAACTTTTATTCATGCTGTTATGGTATCACTTGCACTATAAAAAAATGGGATTTATGAACTGAAAAATGCTTCAGGTCTTATCCAGATTTGCTCTTTTATTTCACAGACGAGGTAGCAGACTAGAAGGGCAGAGACATGATTTTCTCAGGGTTACCCTGCTAGGCAGTTTCACAAAGGGGCTGTGCCCAGAGCACCTTCTCCCACCACCAACTGTTGGAAGATCCGCTCCCACGAAGCAGCACTGTGGGAGGCAGACAGAGCTCCCGTCTTACCCGGGGGCTGCCAGGGAGCTGCACCATCTCAGGCTTTCCTTTCATCCCCAGAAAATAATGCCATGCCACTATTGCTGTTTCAATCAACACATATTCTATTTATACTTTAATAAATGCGAATTTGACATTAAGGGGGAACATTTCTAAGCTGGAAGTGAGGAAATTCCAGTGTTTGTGTGTCTGGCTTAATGACAGCTAAAATATACTCCACGGACTACATATCTCCTTGCTAAAAATATAAACAGGAACATCTTGAGATGGATTTTTTTTTTAAGTACTAAAGATGTTAATATCTTCAGTGAACCACAAAGTTAATACATATAATTTTGCTAAGTAATGCTGCCATTAGTAACGTAAGATTCAGGATCAACTTTGAGGTTGTCATATACTCTTTTTTTTCCCATTCTAATAACTGTTTCTAATGATTTTTTTTAAGGAAAGTGAAATTCAGCACCTCTATGATGTACTGCCTAGTTTCCAGTCAGATGTTAAACAAAATAATCCTTACCAGCTCTCTATTTTGTAAAATAATGCTCCATGTAATGGCAAAGTAGTAATTACTGCTTTGATATGTCCCTTTTCTTTAAAGATTTTATTTATTTATTTAATTCATTATTTTTTAAAGATTTTATTTGTTTATCTGAGAGAGAGAGAGAGAATGCGAGAGCACAATCAGGGGGCAGGGGAGGGACAAGCAGACTCCCCTCTGAATGTGGAGCCCTACACAGGGTTCAATCTCATGACCCTGAGATCATGACCTGAGCCAAAATCAAGAGTTGGAAACTCAATTGACTGAGGCACCCAGGTGTCCCCCACTTTTTTAAATAAGCAAACTGACTTAATGTCAGTAATTTAATATAGGGCTTTAGTCACCCTTAAATAAAAAACTGTAAGAAACTGTAAAATTATATAAGCTGGGCCCTGCCCATGTCTGCCGATGCAGCTATGTGACTTTGAAGATGACCTTGATCTGTCGTTTCTGGGTTCCCGTTTCTTCATCTGTGAATTAGGCTGGTGGTCTAGATGACCTCTGTGGTGCTCACAGTCAGTGCTTCGAAGAGAACGTCCGATTTGCCTTGTCTTTGGTTCTGAACACTGTTCTCACTGTCAAGGAACCTTTAAGAACTATGGGGCAATTGATTTATTACAAGAATTACACCCTTTCCAATTTGGGGACTAGGGGTGGGGAAGAATGCCCTGGGGAACAGATGGTCTCACGGGAAAGGTGGAGGATCCCTGGGTGTTTGACCTGGCCATTTGAGAAGGCAAACCCATGCATACACAGGAATAGTCACAAGGGAGGAGCCAATGGAGAAGTCCACAGTTGAAGTGTATGGGTCCGCAGCTATGTGTCTGGCTTTAGGCTTGGGACTGCAGGATCACTGGGGTCGGAAGTCAGGAGGAATGGAGGAAAGAGAAACAGACAGTTAAGTTGAGATTGGAACCAGCCACCACCTCTAACCACACGACCTGCAGAAAGGGAGGTGGCTGCTTCCTTCTGTCTTCCAAATCTTGCCCGAGTTTCTCTTCTCTCCACTTCCAGCCTGGAACCACTCAAGGATGGGATTCTAGGAAGCATAGTTGCAGCGTAAGTAAGTTGATAATAGAACAATTTCTTACAAATGCAGCCCAACAAAGTGGTGAGATCTTTGTTCTGATTCTCTTGGCCTATTTTCTTCATTCTTGCTATATTCTATGCATCTTTGTAAATAGTCTCAGATCCTTGGTGCAGAAAGTTAAGGAATGAATGCTTTGGAAGAAGTATGGCTCTGAAAACACTGAGGATTTAGGGACCACTGAGGATTTAGGGACAATCCGAAAGTGAAGCTCCGGTCTAGAATTAACCTGACTTCCTGCTCACACCAGCCCCTCCCTCCTCACAGATGGCCGGGCTGTGGGCGGGAAGAGTAGGAGGTTCTGCAGAAATGGGACACAGAGCCAGAAGGGAAGGGGAGGCAGTGGGAGGAAGTGGCAGGTGGAGATACAGGATCGAAAAAGTGGGAGAGAGGAGTTCGGGAGAAGGGAATGGGAGGTAATAGGAGGAATGGGAGGTTGGAAGAAGCAGGAAGATCAATGATAGCTGGGGCAACAACACTAAATGCACATGTGGTTGATCATAAGAATTACTTTGAGAATTTTAGGGGATGCCTGGGTGGCGCAGTCGGCTAAGCCTCTGGCCCTTGGTTTGGGCTCAGGTCTGATCTCAGGGTGGTGAGAGCCAGCGCCGAGTGGGGCTCTGAGCTCAGAGTGGAGTCTGCTTGAGTTTCTCTCTCCCTCGCCTCTGCCCTCCCCCCACTCCCAACCCCCGCCAAGGTAAATAAATAAATCTAAAAAAAAATTAACTTTGGAAACTTTTGGTTTCCATTACAATGAAATATTTTACATATGCCAAGGAATGTAGGTAACCTTTCTTTAAAGATTGATCCTTATAATACCTCATATACCTACCCCCCAGTTGAAAGACAAAGAATGCTGGCCAGTGTTGAAGCTACCTGGGTACCAGGCCCATACTGATTCTCTTGCCCTGGGAAGGTAACTTCTACCCTGAACTTAGAGCCCAGAAACATGAAGTTGCTTTTAAGGTTGCAAAGGAGAATAAATGGTGTGAGTAAACGGAGGGTAGATGCGGGTTCATGTGGTCACTTCTTTCTCGGGTAAAGACCTCACTGAGTTTCTGTGTGTTCTGACTGTAACCTGCTTTTGGCTTGGCAGAGGGGGCCTGGCTCCTCGACTCCATATGTTACTTCAGTGTCTTTCCTTTTTTTTTGCCCCAGGCACACTTGAGTCCTGTGGTGATTATATCTGAACTAGTGAAGTAACCTCATCAGTTAATAGATGCTTTGTCCAAATCACAGGCGCTCACTGAGCTGGTTCTTGTGTAGAGAAATGCAGGCTCTAATAGCCCCCTGGAAGGCTGTTCCTTTGTAAATGATAAATTAGCAGAATCTTCCTAGACAGAAGGATATTGTTCTGTTGCCTTTTCTGGGACTTCTAGATTGGTCTCTTTGGGGCCTTTTCGCTTTGAAGGTCCTAAGCAGCCAATAGAGAGAAGTAGCTTCTGAGGAAGGGCTTTTTAGGAGGGTGAGGAGGAAGTAGCCAGCAGAGAGAAGGTGGAGGCAGCTGGGGCTGGGGCTCCTTGAGGAAAAGACTGTCTCATCCAATTTTGAATCCTTCCCTGTGTCTTACACTTTGCCTGGCACAGAAGCATTTGTTGAATTGTTGAGTTGAAACTAGAGATGCATAATTGGTCAGCAGAGCCTCCACAGCTTTCTAGTTTAACCAGGCTTTTCTATCATCTACTTTGATTCCAACTCCACTGTTTCTGAACTAAAATCCGCTGAGAAATCCCTCCAGCACCCGTGTGTCTGCCAAACGCCGTGGTGACTCAGGAGTGGCCACGTGGCAGCCAACTGGCCTTCAAATTGCCTCTGAAAGGTCAGAGATCATCTTTGTACCCACGTTAGCGAGATGCTCTATAGTAAATCCTTGAGAGGGAGAGGCTGTGGGTTGGGGTAGGCGGTGAGCCCACTCCACGCACAGGCTTGACTTGTGGGGAAACTGCAGACTCAAGGCAGACTGTTCTGAGTTTTGGACCCACTTCTGAAGAGGTCAGTGTGGCTATAGGGCGGGTTTTCTGACCCTCAACACCACTTTTGCATCAGGAGATCCTTTGTCTCGGGGGTGGGTCGGGGAGGGGAGTCCTGTACGTTGTAGCATGTCTAGCAGCATCTTGGACCTCTGCCCATTTTGATGCCAGGAGTCCCCCCCCACCACCACCACCAAGTTATGACTGTCAAAAATACCTCCAGACATTGTCCCAGGGGGCAAATGCACCTCCAGTTGAGAACTTCTGCTATAGAAAACGCGTCTGCTGCAGTTTCTCTCAGAACATTAACCCTGTAGTGGAAACAAACCTGGCATGCTCATTAAACTACAGAGTCCTAGAGGCCATTCCAGAATTACTGTGATGGTAACATTTGAATGTCTGATGAGTGTCCTAAGAAATCTGTATATACATGAAATTTGCAATCATGTTCTTCACTGATACTTGAAATAAGGATTTAAAATAATTAAATTAAAATAATCCAATAAGATGTGGTCTATAAGTAAAACTCTTTTAATAATTTTCCTTTAACTGTAGGATGTTGTTTAAGAAAGCATGTGCATGGGGTAATGGCGTGGCTCAGTCGGTTAAGCATCTGCTTTCAGCTCACGTCATGATCCCCCAGGAGTCCCGGGATCGAGTCCCAGCCCGGCTCCCTTCTCAGTGGAGAGCCTGCTTTTCCCTCTCCTTCTGCCTCTCCCTCCACTCATGTTCTCTCTCACTCTCTCTCTGAAATAAATAAAAGTTTTTAAAAAGTTCATGTTCTGAAGAATAAGACTTGTGGATATCATAACCAACCCTTGTGTAGTTTATTTTAGCCATCTTCGTGGCACTGACACTTCTTGGGTCACTAACCGATGTCCCTTCTGCTCTGCTCAGGCAGCACAGCTGTGAGCCCCACCACAGGACATCTGGGTGAGCTGGGCAGAGAAAGCCGCTGCTTCTACACAAACATACTTACCTGACAGAGAAAACTCTTTAAAACTTGGTACCAGAGCAAACTCTTTAAAACTTGGTACCACTTAGTTTTAAGGTTAGTCCTCGAATCCTGCATGGAGGAATGGGCAACAGGCATTTACATTTATAGGAGGAATAAGATGTTTTCTGAATTGCTTTTTCGTTTTTTAAACTGGATAACTTCTTAAGATGCTGCTTGTGGAAGTAATCTGTCTCAACATTCTTTGGTTTGGTGGGGGCTGGGTGCCCGTGCCTGGTTAATTTGGGGCGGGGCTTATATCTTCAGAGTCCTGGGTGTGGTAGTTATGGGGAACGTGGTTCGTGGACATTCTGTGGGGCGGTGGAGTGCAGGTGCACAATTTGATGTGGAAGAACTGGAAGACTAAAAAGACTAAAAATGAACAGAGTCTGCTTTAACATTTTGCTTAAGGCTGACTGCGCCCATAACAGCAGCTAACATATGCAATGCGTTCACTACGTGTCTAACTTAATCTTATCAACAGCTCTAGGAGGAAGGCGCTCTTCCTCCTCCTTTTTGCAGATGAGAACACTCAAGTTTAGAGGTAGCCCCACAGGCCTCTCCTCTCTAACTGATGCTCCTACCACCCTATGATGGGCCTCTGAGTTTTCTGAGAATTCGACTTGGGAGACACCCTCTAGGGACAAATGTTCACAGGCTTCTGTGACCTAGCAGTTAACCCACAATATGACATGGCTTTGGGGCGCCTGGGTGGCTCCGTAGGTTAAGTGACCAACTCTTGATTTCAGCTCAAGTCATGATCTCAGGGTCCTGGGATCCAACTGGGCCCTGTTGCACTCCATGCTCAGCAGGGAGTCTGCTCAAGGATTCTCCCTCTCCATCTTCTCCTCTGCCTGCTCGAACTGTCTTGCTCTCTAAAATAAATAAATCTTTTTTAAAAAAATGGCTCTGAGTTGGTTCACAATGTGGACTTCTGTTGTAGCAGCCTTGTATCCGCCTGCCCATGGGCTGTGGGGTGAAGGAACAGAGCTGTCCCAAGGGCGAAGAAGGGCCTGGGAGGAATACAGTGCAGTCAATGGGCCACCCCCAGGGAAGGTCAGCAGGGCCTGGCACCCCAGGGACTGCAGGACAGGAAGCGGGTCGGTCTCCCAGCGGGGGCGAATGTAGACTGGGGTGCTTTCAGCATGCCAGAATCCTTTGATTTCTTTTCTGCACTCTGTCCTGCCGTGTACTCCCCTCTTTTCCTAAGACATTCTCTTCCAACTGAATTCATTCACTTAAGAATAAAAGGGAGGCAAGGAGGATGATTCCAAGAGATTCTTCCAGCTCTGCAGCCCCACAGAAAGATGAGGCTCTCGAGCTCTGTCCAGAGCCCTGGAGGAGGCTGCTGGGCACCGTGGAGGAGAGAGAAGGTCAGGGCCGGAAGGAAGGTGGCTGTCACAGCTGAGTATCTTAAGAGAAACTGCAAGCTTGCTTTATTCTAAGTAGGAAGCAGAGACAAAACACATGGTATTTGGCCAGCCCATGGAATTTTAATGTCTAATCAAGTGTATTTCACAGCATTTACTTGTACTGGTCTACTCTGAGCTTCCACGATTCTGCCATCTTTGACGTCTTTTGCTCCCTTTGTTTTTTGCTCTCCCTTCTCACCTGGTCTGAAAAACATGGTGCCTCTGGAGGCAGAACCTCAGGCAACAACAATGTGACTTTTACAGCTGCCAGCATGATGAATGACCTGGTATCCTATTGACGCTCCGCCCCCCAAAGTTCAAGTTCCCTAAGTCATGCAGAAAATGTCAATCAGAACACAAAATTTGTCCTCAAAGCACACCATGCCCCCACAGTAGGGCATCCCCCCAAGAGAGCCAGCACAGAGCTGTGCAGAACAGAGCCCCCTCTTCTTTCCGCTCAAGGTCACCTTCTAAGCCACCTGCAAATCGAAGATGCTGTGATGGAGGACTTTTACAGACTTCAGCTTCTTGCTACTTCAGCTTGGTTCACTTACAGTCATTCTGGGGGAAACCTGGCTCTCACTGAGCCACTTACACCTTTTCCTGTGCATGGGGCAAGTCAGCGGAAAGGGTGAGGCTTTACTTCCAAAACCGCTGTGTCCTGTACTTTGTAAGCACTCCACACCAACCAGCAAGATGCGCCTTCGTGGCCCTGTGTTTGGAACAGAGAACTAGATGCCTGTGACAAAATGAGAAAATCCTCAAAGTTGAAGACAAGTGAATCAGAACTTGGAAATAAGGAAAGCACAGGAAGTGACTCACTTTCCCGCAAGAAGAGAGAGAGAAAGACAAACAGACAAAACCGACAGCACTGTGGGGAAACCCAGATTCCCATACTTACCCAGTAGAGAGCAGCCACCACCAGGATCCCAGACTCTGGAGCTGGCTTACATAATATAATTTGGTTTTATAGAATCCCATCAACTTCTTTATCTTCCAAGTCTTCACGTGGGGGAGTGTCCACTCTCGGAAGAGCCCCACCTCCAGAATTACAGGCTCTCTTTAAGAGAACAAGCCTAATTACCATGATGTCTAATTCAAATGATTCCTTTTATCACGATGAGAATGGACTTTGAAATCAGTCTGAGATTATGTGGGGATTTTCCTCATTATAAACATAAACACGTGACAGAGAGGCAGACCTAATTACTGCGTCCCAGCGTTGGCAGTGTTTTAATGTCCTTCCCCCATCCCCCCACTTTATATTGGAAGCACTGAAAGAAATAAATAGAACCACTTAATTGCTGACTTTCAAATTTGTGCAGAAGTAGCAGAGACTCATGATGACATTCATTCTTGGTGGTCATATTGTCCTATCTGGAGATATCCACAGTCTCTGAATTAAGGAATACAGTAGAAAAAGTTCAAAAGTTTGGAAAGGTGCATCCTGAGATTGTTTTTTTTTTTTTTTTTGAGGGAACACAAGCAGCGGACTGGGAAAGGGAGAAGCAGGCTTCCCACTGAGCAGGGAGCCTGACGCAGGGCTCCATCCCGGGACCCCAGGATCGTGACTTGACCCAAAGGCAGACGTTTAAGGACTGCGCCACCCAGGTGCCCCGAGATTATTCTTTGTTCTTTGTTTGATGAGAAATGAAGTTTCTCCTTCCCTCTTCTTGCAGTGTGTCCTTTGAGCACAAGGTGGCTGAAGTCCCCCTTCTGGGAGCTCGGCTTCCCTGACTTTGTCTCTGCAACCAGCAGGAACCAGGTGTGAACTTCCCTGGGCAGCTCCCATCGGAGAACAGGATAGGAGTCTCAGTGCCCACAGCTGTGTGGCCCTTCTTCTCTATGGATTTGTTTATTTATTTGTGTTTTTGTGTGTGTGTGTGTGTGAGAGAGAGAGAGAGAGAGAGAGAACTCAGTGAGGGGTGAGGGGAAAACAGAATCCTCAGGCAGACACCTGGCTGGGCACGGAGCCCAACCAGGGCTCTTCCCAGGACCTGGAGATCATGACCTGATCCGAAATCCAGAGTCGGCTGCTTAACTGCCTGAGCTACCTGGTGCCCCAGCTGTGGCCCTTCTAAGCAGCCAGTCTGCAGTTGGTGACTTTAGTCTCTGTCCTCACACTTCCCCGCTCCACCCCAGCTCACAGCTTTCCCTGTTCTCGGCCCCAGAGATGTTAATAGCAGGTTTTTCAGGGGGCAATGTGCTATTCTGTGGTACCTTTCTAACCCTTGGTGATGGAAAAAGACGGAGTCAATTTTGCATACAGGCAGGAGGGAAGGTGCCTACGTGGCGTGATTTTTTTTTTTTTAAGGTCTAGGAGAGCTAGCATTTTAAACTTTATGAATCTAATAGGTTAATTGGATATTTTAAACGACACGCAGGATGGAAAAAACTTGAAGAAACGTGACAGGGATACAAACACAATTAATTCAAAGGACTGAGAATCTGTCATTTTGCCTCAGGCCATATTTCACAAAAACCTTTCTTCCACGTTTGACTCTAAGGTGTAAGCCTGCTCGCCTCCATTGTTCAGGAGGCTTTCTAGGAAAACCTTATATCTGATCCAATATTTATTACTTTTAATGAAGACAGGAAAGATCTGAGACTTCTCCTCATTTGCAATTCACCCCTGAATACGGGTAATTTAATGAAATGCAGAAACTAATTCGTTGTCAGTTGATCTTGATTGATATCTCTGTTCTGGAGAATACATAAAGTCATACTTAATATTTATTTTCTTTTTCCTTGAAGGAATTATAGCGAGACCTCCTCAGTCTATTTTCATATACATATGGTAATAATACATTATGTATGTTTAAAATTATTATGAAAATTTGGATGCAAATACCAGGAGCTTCTTTAGTTAGCAAAACCCCTTTGGACCTTAAAGCCTTGTAACCTGGAACCAAAGGACAGGATGGGTTCAGAACAGCCTTGTAATTCAATTGCCAGAATACAGATTAGTATTAATACCTGGAAGTGATGAACCGGTTTTCTAACATCAGCAATGAGAAATTTATGACTGAGACTTAACATTTCAGGATTACTCTGCCCTCCAACCATTAGAGACCAGCCAGTGCTGTAGTGCAAAAATAAATATTACAGTTGCCACGGAAACTGAATCACCTTGGAGATGATTAATACCAGGAGGGCTAACAGTAGAGGCTGCAATCTCATCATGTCTGGCCAAATTAATCGTGATCAAACAAAGAGCAGCAAACACTTTATAAAGGCATATGAGCTCAACCCTTTTTTTCCTAGATCATTTAAGAATTATTATCAAGTTTTGGGGGCACCTGGGTGGCTCCGTTGGTTGAATATCCCTCTCTTGGTTTCAGCTCAGGTTGTGATCTCAGGGTCATGAGATTGAGCCCTATGTCGGACTCCAAGCCAGGTGGGGAGTCTGCTTGAAGAGTCTCTCCCTCTAGGTCCCTCCCCCTACTCACACTCCCAATCTCTCTCCAACATAAATAAATCAATCTAAAAAAAAAAAAAGAATTAGTATCAAATTTTGTTCTCTGTCAGGAAGTTTCCTAGGAAATTGTTACATTTTCATTTACTGAGCAGCTTTTTGCTAGCTCAGCTATAGGGGGTGTAGAATTCCTCTTACCCTGTGGGGAGGAAGGTTTCATGATGAAAGTCCACCTTGTAAAGGAAAGCTCTCCAGCTTGTTTTCTATTTATTCCTCTCCCCACCCCCTCTGTTGTGAATCCTCACCTTTTGAGAGTCTGGTGACTCTAGATTACTATAATCATTGAGGTTTTGATTGTTTTTTTATTTTATAAAAATCGCTTTGCTTATGAGAGCTTTGCCAGACCTTCAATTCATGATGATGTTATCAAGAAGTCTATTACTGAACAGGAAGAAATTGTTACTGTTCAAACAAAAGAGTTTATAATGGAATGTAGAGACAATAAAAAACTTTTGTTACTTGGCATGGTTGTTTGGTGATTAGGCTGTTCTAGTTTCCAAAGACAATAAAATTGTTATCAACAGAGAGACTATTTCTGTCACATATATCTCTCAGAAATTTTAGCATCAGAGAGATAAATAAGAGTAGAAATAGTTATGTTTTTTTTTCCTCAGGTAAAGAGGACCTATAAAAATATTATTGAAAATTGATCAGGTCAAAATGATTGTCTTGATGCCTATAATTAGTTTATAATACTTCCTCCTGGACAAAGTGATGTTACTATTGATATATTAGTAAGGTTGAGTAACATGGCTTCTGTAGCAGAAAATCCCAGAAATCTCAGAGGTTTTATTCAATAAAGATGATTTCTCAACCCCAACACAAGGCAAATTTAACATCCCATTTATCACAAAGGGGGATTGTGCATCTCATGTACCTCCTAAGAGGATCCAATGAAAAGTACACACCACCATCTATAAAAAGCTCTTGCCAAAAAAAACCTCACTGATTGGACGATCCATACACAGGACATATGGGCAAGAGAAACTCTCAAATAACACCAGAGACATGCGATCAGGCTAAATCTAAAATATGGTGAATGATAGATGACAAATGGTCTGGTTTCTTCAATAAAGAAATCACAAGGATCAGGGGCAGGGAGGGAGAGGAATCTAAAGATTAAAAGAGACTTAAGAGATTTTAACCAATTGTAATGTGTCGACCTTATTTGGACCCAAAGATAAGAAACCAACAGATGAAAAATATGGTATGATTAGGGAAGTTTTAATACTAAGTGAATATTTGATAATATTAAGAGATCAATGTTTTTTTTTTTTTCTGTGATAATGGTATTGTAATTAAATTAAGATGAAAGAAGACTCCTTTAGGGTTAAATGCTGAAACATTTACAGATGAAATGGTATGTCTGAGATCTGCTCCAAAATAGTTCTGTGGGAAGTGGTGGTAGAGGTGAGAACTTCACCTTTTGGTTTTTTAAATCTCTTGGCAATAAGAAGAGATTTTGCTCACTAGTATAATGATATTAGAAAGGAGCTTCCATTGTTAAAATTAATGCCTTTCTAAAAGGATGGTGCCTGGGACGCCTGGGTGGCTCAGTTGGTTGAGCGGCTGCCTTCGGCTCAGGTCATGATCCCAGCGTCCTGGGATCGAGTCCCACATCGGGCTCCTTGCTCGGCAGGGAGCCTGCTTCTCCCTCTGCCTCTGCCTGCCACTCTGTCTGCCTGTGCTCGCTCCTGCGCTCTCTCTCTGACAAATAAAAAAATAAAAAAATTAAATTAAAAAATTTTTAATTAAAAATTAAATTAAATTAAAAATTAAAAAATTTTTTAAATTAAAAAAAACTTAAAAAAATAAAATAAAAAATAAAAGGATGGTGCCTGAGGTTTGAGTTTGGGAATCCCTACTTTAGATCGTTACCATGTCTGTCTTGAGTAAAACTGTCATTCAAGGCATTGATGGGGTTCAGGACACACAAGCCCAAAATATGGCACATTGCCATATTGAATATTTTAAGCTGAAGGAGTCTGAGAAAACAGCAGAAGCAGGAAGGTCAATCTGATCTCCTCTCTGTACCTGCTTTTCTTCCCTGAAAGACAGGGGATACATCTCCCTGTTATCAAGAGGAAGATACTCTTATCACCAGAGAAGGGGATTTAGGGTCAAGAAAGCTGTATAATCAGATCTTGTTACTTTCTCACCATTCACTACCCATACCCCAAACCCCTTTGTCTTGTCAATTTTTCACAAATTTATTGTTTCTTTATCTAAAAGGTGTAAAAGTTTCTTCCTTTGGCCATTTCTTCAGGTCTTTATTCTCTTATGAAGGCTCCCATGTGCATGTAAAATTTTAGTAAAATTCTTTTCTCCTGTTAATCTGCCTTTGTCAGTTTCATTTTCAGACCCAACTAGGACTGTAAGAGGGTCAAGATTAACTTTTTCTTCCTCTGCAATGTAGTAGAAGCACATACACTTTTGGAAAATTAAGACTTTATCAAGCTTGCTGAACAAACTGTTCTACTCCTATTTGCTAATAAATGCCCATATTGTCACACAGCATGCTAAGAGACTAGTCTTCATTTTAACCCAATAGCAAGAGACCAGCTACATCTGTCTGTAACTATTGGCAAGTACTATAATCAACCAAAAAGAACTTAATGGTGATTTGTGCCCCCACAGGCTTAGATCCATTTGACCAGTAGTGAAAGCCATAAAGCATATACTCGGGAGACTTAGAGTAGATGGTTGGGAAGTTGGAGGAAGAATAAGGCTAAGGGATGAGCAGATAGAATGGAAGCCAAATTCGGGTAAAGAGGAGAGTAGAAGGAGTTGGGG